>PVKZ01005141.1:0-60058 GCA_004027375.1 Macroglossus sobrinus
TTCCTTGGGTTATCAGCCCCGAGCCCTGAATGAGACACGGGAGGGCTGGTGACCAGAGCGGGGGTTCTCAAGGGGAGAACGAGACAGTGAGGGCGCGTGTGCGTTTAACAGCCGACAGGTTAGAGGAGTCTGTTTGATGAGGTCCAGAGCTGGAAAGCGTCTCCCACTGGTCGCGAGAGACACGCGGTGTCACGTGTCTCTGAACCCGCGGGACCGGGGCGGGGCGAGGCGGGGGATGGGAGGGCTCACAGCCACGCGACCCATCCAAGGCGAAAACACCGCGGTTCCTGGAGGAAGACACACGTCCTCGGTGACCGCAAACGGTGACAGTCTCGTGGGACGCCGGGACTTCACGGTGTCGGGATGGAGAACCGCAGGCCTAATTTTGATGATGAACTTGAATGCCTGCCTCATGGTGAGAGGCCCTCACTGGCGGCTCCCAGTTCAGGGCTAAAGGTTCACGGTGACCCTCGCACGCACCTCAGCCCTCTCACCAGGCCCCCCCCCCCCCCGCGCCCCTTCCCTCCTGGGCCTCACGGCCCCTGAAATGCAGGTTTATCTCGCGCAGGGCGGAAAGAGAGCTCAGCCATGCGCGAGGCCTTTCCACACGTAAAACTGCTCTGCGGAGCGCAGACGTCACGGCTAAGGTGACATGGCCTCGGTGAGCGCTTCTCACGGGGACAGGGTCCCCGAAGGGAAACCGACGTCAGTGGGCGGGGTCAGGGTGAGGACCCGGGGTGTGGCCTGCAACTCCTTCGGGTCTGGGACCAGGTGGGTGTCTGTGGGGTGCGGGGTGACAAGCGGCCCGTGTCTGCGGGGTGCGGGGTGGCACGCGGCCCGGGGCTGCGGGGTGATCTCCTGGGGGCGGGAGCGTCGGCTCCGAGAGCAAGTACGTTTTAAATATTGAAACACATGGCGGGCTTTGCTAGCGGTTGCTGAATTAGCCATACAGGCTGCACGGATCACCATGTATCTGAGTCACGAATGACAGCATCTGTCCTTAACCGGGACAGGTGAGCGAGCCGGCGAGCTCTAGGTCTTTCTCAAGCGGATGGATGAAAAGTGGTTAATTTGCGTTTCTCGGGTAATGCGCGGGGCGGGCCACACTCCATGTGGCGAGGAGCTACTTTTATGTCCTCCGCATTCACCGTTGGTTCTCACATTTCACCTATATTGCAATCCTGTTATTGATCTTCCTCTTATCGATTTGCAGAAGCTCCTTAACCGGGGGGAGGCGGCTCGTCTCACAGATACATGTTGTAAATACGCTGCCTTGTTATTTCCGCTCTGCCTCGTCTGTAGGGCGTTGCAGACAGAAACCATCTCTTTTTATACCGTGGCGTGTATCTGTCTTATTTTCTTATGGCTTCTGCATTTTTGTTCGGTTTAGAAAGGAGATTTTCCCCCACTTAGTGATCAGAAACCTTTTTTCCTAGTATTTTCTTCCAGGTCTCTGCTTTGTTGTTATTTTTATCTTTAAGGTCATATTTGGTTTAGCATTTATTCTGATGTCAGTGGAAAGGTGGGGAGTTGAACTTTGCTGTTTTTATTTATTTTTTTTCAGATTCCCGCCGGTGTCCCTGCTGTACTTATCAAACGCCACTTTCCTGAATGATATGAAATGACACCTTTATTATGTCCCACGTCCCCGGTATAGATATTCGGATCCATTCCGCGCTCGCTCTTCTCTTCCATCGATTCATCCGTCACGCGGCGCGGCCGCTGTGACACCGACTTGCCGGTGCGCCTCGGCGCCCGGGGTGCGCGCTTCCTTCCTTATCACGCGTTTGTACCGGAGCAGTTTCACAGATATTACGTTATGCTTTTTCCCTCGTGGGCGTTTCATCGGGATTTCATGGCGTTTTCAATTAATCCGAGGAGGACTGACATCTTCGTGAGGCAGGCGTCTTATCTGGAGGGGGGCGGGGACTTTCAAGGCGCAACATTTCCCTCTTGGAAAAGTCAGTCCAGGTCTAAACACGTCGTTACGCGTCCCCTGTATGTCGTGTCGGCGTTTCTGTCCCCGTCACGTTCCCCTGACAGCCGATCGGGCGCAGCAAGGGGACGACGCTGGTGTGTTTGTTTGTCTCTGGTCACCTCGCTGAATTACTTTATATTTCGGAACATCTTCCGGTGATTGAGTGCTCTGTGCTTTCTGGGTGTGTTATTCTGTATTTTCCTGTCACCTGCAGACAGGGAGTGGCGCATGCGCGGTCTGGGCCCCGTGGCCCCGCCCCGCCCGCACCTCACCCATGCGCTTCCTCCAGCTCTCGCGGCTCTTCCTGGACTCACCTGCATGGTGGCACCGAGGGCACCGAGGGCACAGGGACAGTGCCATGACAGAACAGTGACAAGGGCCCGGCCTTACGCTGAGCACCGAAGTGGTCAAACCCTTTACTCCCGCGGGGTCCCCGCGCCGGTGTCTGACTGGAGCCGAGGAGGACGCCCCGCCACTTGTGCGGGGGACGCTGGCGCCCAGCACGAGCGTCACGGGTACCAGGGCCACACGAGGCGCGGCAGGCCCTGCCTCGCGGGGCCCGTGCAGCCGGGGGGGGGGACGGGTCGTGTGCGTGTGACGCGCTCCGGCTGTGCCCGCGGGGGGCGGTCCCCCAAGTCTGAAGCCAGGTTTTGTCATCATGCTCGGTGGCCAGCGCGGTCCCTGGCAGACGGAGCCGGTCTCCAGAACCCGACTGAGAGACGGAGCCGTGCCTGCCTGCGGCCCGAGGAGAGCTCTCCTCCCTCGCCCGGCCACCTCGCGTGGCCTCGGCACCCCGCAGTGACCTCGGCAGGGGTGGGGAACGGCACCCACCCCAGCAACCTGGGTGCGTTCCAGGGAGATGGCCTCGGACCAAGGACAACACCGATAAGCTGTGTCTTCGAGTGTGAGAACTTGACCTTCGAGCAAGCCCATGACCTTGGAGCCGGTAGCCTTCAGCGGCTGTGTGGGAACACGCGCCAGCAGAGTGCTTCTGTCCCCCGCCCGTATGTGATCGGGGACACTCACGTGAAGTCGGAGCCAGGCGCTGAGCATGGGCGTGGTCTGCAGGGGACGGGGCACCACGGCTGGACTGCCCGGGGCGTCCCGAGCTCCTGTCTGCAGAGCCACAAGGCTCTAGGGTCCTTTCCGCGTGTCCAGTGGTGCCACGCTGGTCCTGGCTCCCTTCGGATGGGGACCGGGGCCCTGTCACCTGGCCCCTCCTCGTACTGGGTTGGCAGGAAGCAGGGTGCGGTGACTGTCCTCTGGGGATAGCCTGGGGCGCTTGTCCACACGCCGGTGAGGGGCGGGGAGCCCCTGCCCGGCCACCGTGGGTCAGCCACTGCCCGGCGCGGTCTGGCTTAGGTCAGGGGTCCCTCTGCATGTGCCCGTCCCAGCTGGAGGCTTTGTGTTTGAAAGTGAGGCTTCCACCCGAGCAGCCTGCAGTGCAGCGCCGGGGGCGGGCGGCCTGCCCCAGGGAGGGCGAGGATACGAGCAGCACCCTGCCCCGCCCGGTGTGTGACCCGGAGGGCAGCGGGCAGCAGGGCCACCAAGCCAGCAGCGTGGGTCAGAGCTCGGCCTTCCGTTTGTCTCTGGAGCCCAAGGGCACACAGTGAAGGTCACACAGGGAGCCAGCCTCTCACTGGCCACTCAAATGTTATTTCAGGGACCAGCAGCAGTGGGGGCCGGGGGCCAGGCAGGGTGCTGCCTTTATCCGGCTCTCCCCACCACCTGCGCCCGCTCCAGGCTGCCACCAGCCGGGGAACGGTGGAAACCCAGGGGCGATCCTGGTACAAGGGCAGACATGGCGGCCCCGAGTGTCGGCGCCTGGCAGGGCTTCCCGGGGTCACCAGTGAAGCGGCTGCAGAGGCCTGGGCCCTGCCCCAGGAGTCTACGGGAGTTGGGGGTGGGTGGCGACTGTCCCAGAGCGGGAGTGGACACGGCAGGACCATGGACAGCAGGCGCCGACCCCGCCTGCCGCCGGCGTGGACACAGGGTTCCACGTCAGGACCACGGACAGCAGGCGCCGACCCGCCGGCGGGCACCGAGGGCCACGCAGTCTAAAACCGGGGTGCAGCCCCTTCTGGGAGCTCCCGGCCAGGCTCGGGGGAGAGCGGGATCTGGGACCGTGGCCGGGACCTTGGCCAGCGGCCACTGTGCCACGTGCTGCCTTCCCAGACCGCCCTGTCCCAGGCGTGGGTCAGAGGTGAGCCCCTCGGCCGTGGGTGCCAGGCCGTCTGGCTGCAGGGCCGCTGCTGTGGCTCCACTTCAACCCTCGCTGGTCCCCCGGCCGTGGCCTCCTTGGCCCTGCCGTGCCAGCGTGGGCCTTTCGCTGCCTGGGGCCCGAGGGCCCCGGAGGCCTCTCTCTGCCTCTGTGGCCACAGGGCCCCCACCGGGCTGGCCAGGACCCAGCTCTGCAGACCCAGCCCCTCTGCAGGGACTGGAGCGGGAACACCGAGCCGACTGCACCCCAACCCAACCCAGAGGCCAGGATGGGGCCGGGCGGCTGGGGGACAGCTGGCGACTTCACCTCGTAAATCGCCACAGCGTGCTGAGATGGGGGAGCATCACGGGGACCCGCGGAAGCTAGAGCTGGCGCTCGGTGCAAACCGCAGCGTTTCTTAAATCGAGAGTAAGAGCCACACGGTGGCCTGTCCCTGGTTCCCGGCGGAGACCTGCAGACAGGAGGGCCTGGCCGGCGGTGTTCTCGGTTCTAGCCCGCCCGTCCCTGCCCATTTGTGGACCGGTGCTGGGGGCCCGGTAACAGTTAACAAATACCCACGAACCCGGTGACCAGAAACTGCGAGCAAAGAAGCAACGAGAAAAAGCGAAACGTTTGCCCGTCCTCTCGGATAGAATTTTCCTGACCTTATGCTGCTTTTCTTTTCTGTTTTTCTTTCTTTTTTTTTTTTCTGTCCTTTAGCCAGGAGAAAGATGCAAAAGTTTCAGACCAGAAACACAAAAACGCAGTGATATGAAAAGAGAACAGATAGCCAGCGAAGATTATGTCAGGGCGCTTGATAAAATTCGTAACAACTTCCAGACCGACCCCGAGAAAAAGAAACTCAAATCACAGAGCTTCAGATAAAGAGCAGGCAGTCGATGATGATATTTCCCAACGTCGCACCCGAAGAAATCACATCTCAAAAATTGTGTTTGAGGGGTTCCGTGGAGCCGACCGTCTCTTATCTGCGTAATGAGCCCAGACAGCGGCAGGAGCAGGTGCAGCCACGCACGCATTCCTTCCCAACGCGCGATCCCGCCTCACGCGCTCGGACAGAACGCCTGGCCGCCTGGTTCCCAGAGGGGACGGGCCCCCCCGCAGCACCTCCCGCATCGTCCACTTACACCGAAAAGGTTGCGCGTCCACGGACCGAACCTTTGCCGTTGGGGACATTAATTCATTGCTTATTGTTTGAAAGTCAAATAGCGACTATCCTTTATGATACAATTGTACTGCTGGGCCACGCTGTGGCTACTGTGAGAAGCGGCTTTGGATCTTTCTGTCGGAGAGTGTCGTGGACCCCCCTCAAAGTGCCGGGGGAGCAGCCTTCCCACCCCTGGGGAGATGGGAGGCCAGACAAAGCAGCCTCGGGGGTCCGCTGGTTCATTCTGCGTTAATTTAACAGCGAGGTACTGAGCGCCTGCTTCCTGCCAGGCAGAGGGGGCACAGAAGGCTCCTCCTGGGGGTGGACGGACCCCTGGCGCTGACATCCCCCCACAACCCGCAGCAGCCGCCCTGGCGCGCAGGCCCCAAGCCCCGCCTGCGGCTGGGCCCCTCCGCCTCAAGCCACCACCGTGCCGCTGGCCGGGCTCGGATGAAGACGCTCCCTGCTTTATTCGCGCACCTGTGGCCCAGGGGGGAGAGGCAGAGGTGCCAGGAAACTCTGCGCGACGTTTAACCCGAGCTTCGCGGCCTGGGCAGCGCCCACATTTGGATTGTGGGGCGGCGTGGGCCTTGCGGGATGTAGCGGCACCCGGGGCCACCCGCTGGACGCCAAGCGCCCCTCAGGGCGGCAGCGGCCCGCATCGTCTGCCGGCGCGTGGCTCGCTGTCCTGTCCTCGGTGCGCATGGCCCGCGCCGGTCACTCCCTTCGTCCTCTCAGCGTCTCAGTCCTGTGTCCCTAATGCCTACGAGGCGAGAGGTGGGATGTCAGACCTGGCTCAGAACCAGCCGCGCAGGGGCTCAGCGACGCGGCGCCCCTGAACCCAGACTCCGCTCCCTGAAAGCCGACGACTCAGTCCCACACTAGGACGCGTGCGCGCGCGCGGGCGCCGCGCAGCCGCCCCGAGGCTCTGCCCGCTGGGTAGACGCGGTTGGGGACAGAGGCCTGGGCGCCCCCCACCCCCGCGTGCCAGGGGGGCTCCGAGCCAGCTCCCTCTCGCCTCGCCCAGCTCCATCTTTGCCCCCGCCCCCCACCTTGCTTTCGCGGTCACCTTGGCCTAGTCGGGAGACACTGTAACCTTTTGCCTTTGCGGAGAGCGCTCCGCGCAGCCGTGACTGCGCAGGCGCGCCCTCGAGGACCCTTCCCGCAGGTGTCCCCGGGGACTCCGCGCTCGCCTTGCCCGCGTATGTTGTCCTCTCCCCAGCCCTTCGTCCACTGCCTTCCTTGCCACCGACACCCATCAGGCAGCCAGGAAGCACCCTGTGTGTGTAGGGGGAGTGTCCAGACATGGGTGTGGCTCTGATGGGGTCACCCCTCGGCGGTCTGAGGCCGCTGTGTCAACCGCGCGGGCCCCAGCTCCCGCCTGCTGGTGCCTCTGACACACAGTAGGACAGCATATCCGTAGGTTTTGCGCGGGCGTCTCCTGAAGCATCTGTGGATATCGTTGCGGCTGCCCCAGGCGCTCCAGGCCACGGGTCCGTGCGGAGCCCTGGGTCCCAGCCCTACACATCAAGGCTTCCCTACATGCCACGCTCTCCCCGTGGACTGGTGACAACACCCTCTGTGCCTGCTGTGTAACTTGAAAGACTGAACTCTTCGTACATTCGGTCACTCGTGCATTCTGTGACTCCCCAGGCGTGCGGTCACGGTCAGCTTTGGGTGGCTTGGGGCACCCTGAGTGTCACGGGGTGCGGGGGCAGGCCCTCGGATCGTGGGAGAAGGAGCCGCCGCCCGCTGCTCTGTGGCCGGCGGGCCGCCCCTGTTGTCCCACCTGCTGGCCCTTTTGCGCCCATGTCCCACGCGCTCTGGGCCTCGTCCGGCCTCATGCTCCGGGGCCACCCAACCCCATAGCTACCCACCCGTGTTTCCCCGGGCGAGGCCGCTGCGCCCTGTCGCCCTTCACCGTGGTCTGAGCCCCGGAGGGCTGGGGGCCGTCCGCCTAGGCTGTCCGGAGTCCGCGCAGCTGGGTGGGGGCCGCCGCCCACGCCCCTCTCTCCCTGACCCGCAGGAGGCCCCGGTGCCAGGCAGACGCGTCGCCAGCTGAGTGACCCGCCTGCCCGCCCGTGCGTCTCTGGAATTACTGCGCCTGCGGCCACTTCAGTGGGGCCTGGCCTAGCGGGGGCGGTCAGCTCCTCGGAAGCCCCGCTGCCCCCCAGCCACCAGAGACGGCCCACGCGCCCGGTTTTCCAATGCGCGTGTGCCTCCTTCTCCCAGTGACGTCACAGAAAATCAAAGACAACCGTTCTGGCCAACGCATGTCTCTCACGGCTAATGGTGGATGAGATGTAGTCATAAAACAGGACATATTAAAATAGGACTGTTTTGGGAAAAAGAAAATGTTTACATAAATCTCTTTTAAGGGCATAACAAAGAATCTAGCATTCTATGCGAATCGTTCTAATAAATTCGGTAAATATTTGCAAGCTCTCTCTGCGCGGAGGTTCATGACTGGTGGAAGGATGTCATGGAAATGAAGTGAAGGACATGTTAGCGACTGTCCCCCACCCTGCCCATAACCCATTAGTCTAAGAAATTGCCTTAAAAGCAGCATGTCATTATTTTAGAGTTAAACAGTTAAATGCTTGATACAGGAACATCAAAACCATGTATGCATCAAACACCAAACCTTTTTTTTAATGGCTTTCAGATAAAACAATTTATTTATGCAATTAACAACAACATGCAATTTCTAATAATTAGCGGATAATAGTTATCTGCAAAGTACTTTATAAAATTGCCTTTGAACTGCATCCGTTCTGTGGGGAATCACTGAAAATTGGGCTATAAAATTAGTAGAAAATGTACCGCATTAACAAGAATTTTTCTGTATTCGGTCTCCCTTCAGATTTACGGGCTCGCATATTTGTAAACGTTGGGTTCCATGGACAGAGCCCCCGTCCCCTCCCCTCCCTCCGAAGGGAGAACACACATCACAGCACGTTCGGTCACTGCTGAGTTTTTCATTTTCCTCGTTTTGACTTGGCCTCCTCCCCGCCCCGCACACCTCCCCCTCACGGGGCATCGTTTTGTTATGATTTCTTCTCTGAGAATTAAAAATAAATCCCCAACATGCCGTTTTTATTGGTATACGTCAGTTCTTCCTAATTCCCTCTTCGAGACGATAGCGTACGTTCGGAATTGTAAAACGTTTCTATTAAACTGAACCGCCTTTGAAGAAAAACCATAAAAAGCATTAAAGAAACGCGCTGAGCAAACATCGAGGGCGCCCCGAGTGGAAGCGGCTATTTCCTGCCACCCCCCTCGTTCCGAGGGGGAAAGTCCCACTGTGTCACCGCCGACAGCGCAGGTCTGTTCTGCGGCGTTGCGAAATGTCACTTGAAGGCCCACGTCCCTCCTGTTCCCACAGGGCCCTGCGTGCTGCCGCCACATGGTCTGGAACGCACGTCCGGGTCCTGTGAGACGATGCAGCAGGGACTCCTGTGTGGTGCCTGGGGCTGGGCTGGGACCCCCGGGCATGGTGGGTGGTAGGTAAGGCCCCGGGCCCCCACCCGCCTGTGTGCGTGTCCCAGTCTGGAGGCCACGTCCCACATGAGCCTCAGAAGAGGTGGCCGTCGGCTGAGTCCTACCGGAAGGAGGACCACTCCCTGTGAGCTGAGGACCGGGCCACCCTGGGGGCTGTGGGGCCCCGAGATGGGGTGAGGGGTGCTGTCAACGAGAAGAGGGGCGCCCTTTCTCGGAGGTGGTCTCAGAGATGGCCTCAGCGAGGGGCTGTCCTTCCAGGCCCTGGACTTGTCTTCTGGGCCGTGCCCGCCTCAGTGGGTCCCCCTGGGAAGGCTGGTCGTATTCCTGGCAGGGCTGCATAAGCACACGGGCAGTATGGTCACACACCGTGAGCTGGAAACAAGGACAAGTGTGCAGTCGCCAACACCCTGTGGAGCACAGTGGCCTCGCTGAGACCCCGGTGTGGGATCCCTGGGGACGACCGGCTGAAGCCCAGGGGCAGGGCCAGGACCTCAGGCCTCGACGCGGTGCCCTGGGGCCTTCTGTCCCCTCCCCTCCGGGTGGCTGGCTGAGGACGTCCCCTCCAGGGACACGCAGTGACATGGGTCTCCCTGAGGACACAGCATGCAAAGCACGGGGTGCGTGTGACAATGTGTTCAGGATTTGGAGCTTCGTAAGTGTTAAATAGAATCAACAACGACCCGGACAGGACTTTCAGGCAGCGGAGACGGACTGGTGACACCGGGGGCCTTACGAGGACGCTCGGGCCTCTCAGCTGGCTGCGCACTCTGCCGCAATGCCCGCGCGGGGACAGGCCTGTCCCAGAGGCCCCGCCCTCCTCCCTGCTCAACGCTGGCCTTTTGCTGCCTCAGTTTACTCCGTTAAGTGTGCGTGGGGGAGGGTGACGGGCAGGACAGGCTGAGCACTGGGCCCAGTGTGAAGGGGCCACCCGCTGTGGCACGGAGCCACCTTCCACCAGGCCGGAGGGCATCTGTAAGCTTACAGTGATGTCCCTTAGCCACCTCAGCAAAAGCCAGAAGGAGCTGGGGGCATGCCTCCTGCCCGCGGGCACGTCGCTGTCACATACATGGGTGATCTGCCGGGTTTTCGAGGGTTTTATATCAGCAAAAACACTCGGCTTGGTCCGCGAGGAAGAGCGAGGGCTGTCGGACCCCCAAGCTCAGGCTGCTGGAACGATGAGCAGAAAGCGAGCGTTACCTTTCTCGAGACAAGGCGAAAGCTTGGAGCGCCAAGCGACAAAGGACCGATCCCAGACCTGGAAACCAAGCGACGTCCCTGTTTTGAAATTGCTTGGGGCCGGTGACTCCTTTTTTTCCTTCCGTTTTCTCTCTTTTGAACCAAAAAATCTATAACTGGCACCCAACGCTCACATACCATCGTGCTTCGAGAGCCAGGAAGCCACGATTCGTTCCCGCGGGTCCGTCTGTCGGGGCTGCTGTGCCCCGGGTCCCTGCCTGTACCTCCTTCAGGTGATGAGTGATGGGAACTAGCACAGCATTTTCGGAAAAGATGAAGCAACATATGATCACGAACTGCCACTTTTATTCAACAGACTTTCCCGCCTGCTTGTTTATTCGCAGAATTACAGTTCGGCGCACAGCGACGCTGTCTCTTGGCGGGGAGTGCGTGCCACCACGACACTTAAAGACCCATATAAATGCAAATCCGACAGGAGCATCTTTACGAACTTTCATTTTCTTTTTAGAATAAAAATGAGGATCATGATAATTCTTCCCATAATAGGTCGTCATAATCCCGTGTTTTACTAAAATCGTTCTCATCACCAATTAGCAGGAAGCCATTTGCATGGGGTTTTTTGGGGAGTGGGAGAGACATAGCGAGCCCAGCAGAGCTGCCCCATTTCACAGAAAGGAGACACTCGGGGACAGATGTCCGGCGCGGGGGGACAGGCGAGTCGGGGGGCTGGCTCGAGGGTGGCGTGCCAGCGTGCTGCGTCTCAGCTCTCGGCCACGTGTCAGCGTCTGTCTGTCTCTTGTGACCTTGAGTGACACCGAGGCTGGTCCCCGCCCGGAGGAAACCGGTGCCCACTGGCGGGCAGCCCTTCGTCACACAGAATGTCTCCGCCAGGTGCCAAAGCAACGGAGCCCAGAGTTACCGTACCCACAAATGGCGCACGGACCAACCGATGCCTAATCTGAGAATTCCAGAGAGTTCAAAGAGGTCAAACGCTTAATTGAAATGGAATATTTCCGCTAAATTGCTAGAGCCCCACTTCAATATTATTGAAGTGCTAATAAATACATTAAAAGACTGTTAGCAAAACCGTTTCCCGCGGAAGGCTGATCGTCCCAGGAATGCCAGCAGCTCGGGCTGTAATACACAGAGAATGTCGTTTCCAGCTAATTAAATGCACGCATTTTTGATAGCACTTAACAATATGTGGTTAATTATTATTATGCAGGGTTTGCTCCATGGCATTAATTATGATGAACTCATTTGGCTTGTCCAAGACCAGGGGATGTGTGGGTTGGGGGGCGGCACAGTGCTCACGGCATTTTATCGTCATTTAGATGTAAATTCATAAACTTTGGAACATTATATGAAAAACAAAGAGTTTCCTCAATAGGTTCTAACATGGGGACAAGAAGTGGAGTTGAGGGAAGTTACAGGTTGGCGGTGACGCGTGTTCTGCGTGGCGAAGCACTGTCCTCAGGCGAATCGCTGTGAGAGGCGCCCGTGTGAGCTGGCTGGACGGTGTTCTGTGTCGCCAGGGTGGTCCGAAGACTTTCCGGCTCTGGAGTGAGCTCTGGTGGCCGCTGGCCCTGTCCCTGGTTTTGGCTCCTCTGTTCGAGGGGACCGGGAGCTTCTGCCCACCTGGGGCCCTCCCCCCAGTGGGCCGGGCCCTCCGATGCCAGGTCACGTGGCGTCAGCCCCAATCCCGCAGTCTCTCCAGTCGGCAGAGGGGTCAGGACTTTGTCATTCGTGGGGCCTGGGGAGGGATAGGGGGGTCCCCGATCACAGTCTGTACATTCACTAAGAGCCATCCGTGCAGTAGCCTGAGCACACGCGGTGTGTGGCCTGCTGGCGCCCCACACGGGCGTCTCGGGGGAAAGCGTGTGGAGGGGCGACCCCCACCACCGTGTCCCCCACGGTCCTGTCCCACAGGCGGGGCTGCCTAGCGCGGGGCTGGTAAGCGGCAGGGCGCACCTGTGCGCACGGGGACAGGTGGCTCCGCCGACCTCGTCTGTAGGTCTCTCTGTCAGGAGCCTTCTGTCCGTGCGGCACACGCGTGTGACTAAAGCTGAGCTTTCCCAGCAACGCGGGGTGCAGAGAGCAGAGCGGCTGAGACCCGGGCGAGATGGCCCCCTGCGTGGGGTGGAGCGCTGGGCCCGCTGCCCAGCTGTCGTGGGCGTGGCCGGCCGCTCGGGCACAGGGCTGTGTGTGATGTCAGCGTGATGTCTCCGCGGCCCGCCCCCTCTCTAGACAACGGGCAGATGCGCCGGGGGCTCCCCACTCCATCTCCGTGTCTGAAAGTGTCCCTTGTCACGCCCTCGCCAGCGCGAGGTGACGAGGTCGCGGGCCGCAGCGCCCCTGGTAGGAAACGAGGCCGGTTTTCCTGGAGCGAGTGTAGACGCTGCTCCCCGCGGTCGTGTTTCCGGGGTGTTCAGGTGCGGGGAAGACTCGCGTTAACTGAGGAACATGGGGGGGGTCTTCCCCTGACGTCGGGGGCGGCGGGCCGGGTCCCGCAGCGCAGGACGGTGGGCGCGGCGCGGGGCGGGGCGGGGCCGCGCAGGTGGGGGATCCGGCTTTACCCCGGCGATGATGGGCTGTTGGCTCTGAGATCCAGGTTCGCTTCTAAACTGTGAACGGTTAGCTCATCCCCCGCCCCTCACCCTCCCAACCGCGCACCCCAGTGCGAACGCCCAGCAGCGGAAGGAGCGGACAACGCGATGGCAACGTCGTGTCAGACGTGGCGGTCCCCGGCTCTGTCTGCGGCGTGGGCCTTGACTGGTTACAGAATTTCTTACCAGAGCCAGAACGGCCTGGAAGACCATATTCTTTTGAAATGTCTCAAGACAAAGATCACACCCCGCCCCCCCCGCCCGTCACAATGCGACTGTTCATAGCCGATGGCGATATGAGATGTCAATTAAGATAAAGCCACCAAGACCGGGGAGATTTGCTCCGCTCCGGGCGGCCGGGGGGGAGCCCGGCGATCTCCGTGTCCCCCGGGACGTCGGCCCCCAGCAGCTTTGTCGCTGCAGCCAGGGGCGTGCGCGTGCACGCGCGCGCGGAGGAGCCGGGCCGGGTGTTCGTCAGGGCCCAGCGACACACGCCCGTCCGCGGCACGGTTCTACCCCCCATGCGCGGCTCGGCTGTGACTGCGCCGCGGACGTGCTGTTTTCTGTTCTGATCGCTTTGAAGTAGTGATTCGCGGCTCCTCTTGGTGAGCTCGAGGACTTGTGCTGGTGACAAAGGTGACACGCGGCGACGTGCACACGCCCGTGTCTACACGCTGCTCACCATCAGCGGCCGCGAGCAGAGGGGCGCGTGTGAGCCCACAGTGGAGGTCTGGGGTCCGGGGGGGGGGCAGGTGCACGCGAATAACGCGGTCGCAGGCTGGGCTGCTGATTCTGCCCGGCCCACTGCCCCGCGACCTGGGACGCTCGGCCACCATCCACCGGCCCCTCACGAACCCACGTCCTGCAGAAGGGTCCAGGCACAGAGCATGCGCAGGAAATGGTGTCCAGCTCCCGCTGATACGTCGCGTTCCCCGATTCACCGCGAAAGGCCGGCCCTTCCACCGCTCGGTGTCTCCGGGGTAAAGCGGGAATGACCAGAGCGCTGTGTTCATCGCATGACAATCACGTGATGCAGGAGACGCTGCCTGATGTGCGACTTCAGGGAGCGGACGTGGCTGTGAGTCGCCGTCGTCACCGGAGCTATCCTCGTGTAGGTGGGACCCAGCCCAGGACACGCGCGCTGCTGTCTGGCACAACCATCCTTAGAAATTTGCCTTTTTTTTCCTATCAAAACGTTAGTTGAAGTGTATTGCATTTGCGTCACCATTAACCTCTTTGGAGCGTCTCGTAAATACCCAGGGAACACCCGGTGGCTCTGGGGACTCGGTGTGGCCACGAGACAGTCGCCCACCAGTGGGGTTTTCGCACGCAGGTGGGCGGTGGAGCAGGATACACGGGTGGTCGACGGCGAGGTCGGCGGCCAATGGCCTCTGCTGAAGCCAGGGTGGGGGCATCGGCGACCGGCGGCTTCCACGGCGAAGGCCCGCGCGCCGGGCGCGTGACGCGGGGGTGCGTCCTCTCACGGTTCCGGAGGCCGGGAGTCAGGGTCGCGGTGCGGGCAGGGGCTGCTCCCTCGGGAGCCGTGGGGGGCAGGTCCTCCCTGCTATCCCCGCCATCTGGGGGCACCTCGCTTATTCCAGCCCCTGCCGCACCGCCCGTTGCTGTCCCCGTGTGTCCAGCGGTGTCGCTGGGGCCTTGCCTTCACGAAGTACACCTGCGCGGACCCTGTTCACAAACACGGTCGCATTTCGGGCTTTTGGAGGTGTTAAGGCTTCAACACGGCTTCATGCGGGACACGATCCAGCCTGTCACAGGTAGGAATGTGGGCATCAGCTCGGAAGTCGATGGCTGACACAGCCCGCTGAACGTAGGTTTCCCAGACGCGCGCGCGTGTGTGTGTGTTTGATTGTTTGTTCGCTCGCTTCTGCAGCGCCATCAGCCACATACCTGGGCAGGGAGGGACACTGCGCTGGCCAATGTCCTTGGCTTAGCAGCTGAAGTTACAGAGAACAAGGGCCGTGTCCTTTCTAGGAGGACACAGCAAGAAGACCCACGAAGAGGTCCGCGGGGGTGGACACGCGCTTGAGAAGACTGAGGGACACACGAGGGGGATTTTGGAAAACGAGAAGATGCTTAGTTCACGCGAGACACGGTTTCAGGACGCAGGGGTGGGGGGCGGCGAGCGACGAGGACCAGCCACGCCCCTGAAAGGACCCGGCTGCGGCGGAGGACTAGACACCCCTCCCGTGGGGGCGGGAGGGCGCTTTGCGGGGGCGCGCAGCGGGGCACCTGCTTCAGGCTCCGCTGACGTGGTCTTCACACTCATCTGTTTTCAACACGTGCCCCCATTTCTGTACCCACACGCGGGAGTGTGCGTCAGGCCTCTCTCATTACGGGGCGTCCCCCGTCCACCCCGCCTCTGCTGCTCCTGCCACCAGCGCTGTGGGGGAGCCTGTGCCGCACCCCTTCTCCGCCTCTGGGCCTGGGCCTCCCAGCAGCGCGGCCGGGTCCCAGGACCCGCTCTCCCCGCTGCTCCGGGCGCGTGCGGCTCCGGCCCGGCTCTCGCTGCCCACCCCCGCCCCCCGCTGCTTCTCCCGGCGTCTGACCCCCGCACCGCCTGTGGGCAGAACTAGGCGGCGCGTCCCGTGCGTCCCCCGAGATTGGGCCGGCTACCAGTGTCACCGCCTACTAGAACAGAGGGACTTGTTCGAGTTTTAAATTTTTATTTTGCCGCTGAGAAGGATCAGCACTAATATATAAATGAGCGCATTGTGTTTATTACCCAATCGTGAGCGGTCTCCTCCGGCCCATTTGGGTTGGCAGCAAAAAAATACCTTTTTTCTGAGGATTGGGCCATTATTCCTTTTTACCGTACCCACCCGTACACGTATGCTAAAGATTTCTTTTTAATTGTCGCAAAGAAAATATGGATGGCGTCACCCCCTTTATCTGCTGGCGTGAGAGACGACGGTATTTTTTTCCCTTCCCTCTTAGGAGAACACAGGCCTATAGATGATCTCTCAGGAGTCACGTGGGTGGTTGTCACGGCTCCTTCATTTCAAGACCTTGGGAATCATTTTCTGCTTTTCATACACGAGGCTGTTTGTGGGCACACGCTTGGCACTGTATCTGCCATTGCCATCCTCCGTGTCCGGCCCGTCACAAATGTCCCTCGACGTCGTGACACGAGGCCTGTCGCAGTCCGGGCCGGAGCACGCCGGATGTGGACGGAGCACGCCGTCTCCGACACAGCTAAATGTGCTACGATGCATTTGCCTTCTCCGTCCTGTGGGATTGGAAACCTATAAGACGTCGACTAAGAAAACGGATACGACCGCTCATCTGTCCAGAAGCCGGTGGCGTTCGGAAGCCTCGTAATTGAAAAATGGATAGCATTGATATTCGAACCTTTTTATATAACCTTTGAAGGGTGAGCCTTGTGGGGAATAAATTGCCTTTTGTAACAAGAACAATGTCAGGTCCCATATTTAGAAAGCGCGCACTTAATTCATTTTCAGGCCGAGAGACTCATGTTGTCTTGTTGGGGAAAACACGGCAAAATGGATTAGGCGTCACCCTGGAGAGATGATAACCTAATACACACACCTGCAGGCGGGTCTTTGTTAGTTACCGCGCGAGTGCCGCCCAGCAGGACAGGCGACCTTCAGTGCTGATTGATCGGGGGGCCGGCCACCGGCAGCGGTGTCTTCGGAGGATGACTTTGGGGCATTCTGGGGTCTGTAGTCTCTTCTAATTTGAGGGGACGTGCTGAAGGGAATGGTTGGGAAGAGCCAGTTCATTGTATTCGGTGGGAGGCTGAGCGCTCACGGCCAAGCAGTGCCGGCCGGCCCAGCCCTGCTGAGCTGATCCAAACGGCCGGGGAGCACTACTGGGCTCCAACCCACGACGGGCAGAACCGCTCGAGTCCAGGGGCGTCCGCCCGAGCTCTGCGTTTCGTCAGCTCTGTGATAACAAGTGATCCGCTCAGCGCGAGCCTCAGGTAACCGGGCGTCGCCGGACTGGCCGAACGCGGTAGCTCCGAACGGGACGGGTGGGGGTGATGCCGCATGTCTGCGTGAGGCCGAGAGGTCCTCAGCTTGAGGACGAGGGCGAGTCTGCCAGAGGTGGCTGGTTTTCCTAAACGTGGCATGAAACAGAAGCAGCGATGAACTCAGAGGGCCCTGGGTTTCTTTTCTGACGCTGGCCGTGGGAAGGACAGTGCCCCTGTCCTGGTTCCTGTCACCCTGTCCTGGTCCCTGTCACCCTCCTCCTCCACTCTGTTTAAAACGCAGGTCTCCATGTTCCAGGAGCTTCGCTGACACCTCTGTCTTCCTTGACCTTTCCTCACGGTTGACAGTTTGGGGGAAAGGCTCCAGATGGCTCCCAATGCTGGCTGGACCCTGCCCTGGGGACAGCTATACGGGACGGGAGGCCTCAGACAGGTCGGGCGTCTCCCACGTGGCGCTATGGCAGGACAGGAGGACTGTCACTGCCAGCCATGCCTTCCTGGGGTGGCTCCTGCCCGCAGAGCAGGGGGGCTGCACCAAAGCTGGGCAGCGTTGTGTCCACCCCGGCTGACCGCGCACCCGGGATGGGGCCTGCGAAGGCGGACCAGGGGGCGGAGCGTGTAGGGGCGGAGCTGACGAGGGTGTGTCACGGGGGCGTGGCCTGAGGGCAGGTCAGGGGCGGGGCCTGTAGGGGCGGAGCCTGCGAGGGGTGGTCATAGGGGTGGGGCCTGCGAAGGCGGACCAGGGGGCGGAGCGTGTAGGGGCGGAGCTGACAAGGGTGTGTCACAGGGGCGTGGCCTGAGGGCAGGTCAGGGGCGGGGCCTGTAGGGGCGGGGCCTGCGAGGGGTGTTCACGGGGGCGGGGCCTGCGCTCAGGTGAACCAGGGTCCCACTTTGCTAGCATATACTCAGGTGTTTCAGGAAGAACATGCTAAGTCACTGCTCGGTCGGTCCCCCGACAGCTGGGCATGAGACGGGAGGTGAGACAGCGGCACGTGTGTCTTGTGCGTGCGCATGCGCACATGTGTATGTGACCTGGACACGTCAAGAAGGGGGCTTGACGGCGTGAGCCAGCAGGGCCATAAATTTCCTGGTGGAGAAGTGATGAAAAGGTGGCTGTCAGCATCCCGGTGGCCCTCTAATTATGTAAAGAGCTAACAGGCCACGATTCTAAGGCGCTCTGTCACCTAGGTCACTTCACAACCCCCGTGAAACAGAGACCATACAACTCACCTTCAAGAATGGGCTGATTTTACCGTTTCTTCCAGACCAGCGTCTCTTTCTTTCTTTCTTTTTTTTTTTTAGGGGTTGATACTACAGGAAAGGTCAGGGTGATTATTTAATGGGAAAATTGTATTTGCTGGAAGTTTATTGGGTCTCTTTCAGAGATCCAAATTATTTATGACATAAGGCACTTCAGGGCGGTTGATAGGAGTTATTTCTCCTTTATGACACTTCTTCTTCCGTGTAAAATTGTGCCATAAATGATACTGACAGTGTCACCAGGACTCCTGTATTTTTGTGTGTTGTAAAACTTTGCTGCTTTATGGTCCAGCAGAAGTTGTGACTGTCGGCGTCTCGGCAGAAAGCACTCGGGCCTTCCAGCTTCCGAAGTTGCCTTTCAGAGAGTAATATATGGGGCAGAAATTTCTCTGAAAAGAAGGGTAACCCAGGCTTTTACTTTTATGTTTCCGCCTGGATGCAGAATGGGTCTGAGGTCACGTCCCCCATTTCGCAGCAAGCTCCCGGGGTCACCCAGTTTGTCCTCGGCCGTGCTCGGTTCCGGGGTGCGGATGCCGCTGGCCTCAGCCTCGTGCATCGTGTCTTTGGCACGGCCTGAGTTGATGAGTTTCGCAACCTGCCTGGACAGGCAGCTGCGTTGCTGCTCTGGGCTGGGCAAGGCTGCTGGAGAATTCTACTGACCTCTCGGTCAAGGAGGGAAGCCGCTCTTGGGGTTCCCCTGGGACTCTCCCATCGATGCTCCAGCTCGATTTCAGCCCAAGGTCAAGGGCGCCTCAGGACGGCTGCTGCGGGTGGGAGGGGGCTCCACGCTCGGCTTTTACCCGCTTCTCAGCACAGCAGCCCCCCAGCTGCGTGTGATTTTGTGCTGGTTTCCAGAGTGTCCTGGTCTAAGCTACACACACAGCCACGTGACAGGAAGCTCAGGAGTGACAATGAGCATTGGAGGCGACCGTGTCCTCATTCATGCTGGGGTTAGCAGTTTTCACTGGGGTTCATGAGACTGTCTACCTATGATCTATGATCTATCTATCTATCTATCTATCTATCATCTATCTATCTATCTATCTACCTACCTACCTACCTACCTATCATCCATCTGTCATCCATCATCATCTTAATCTTTACCACAAACGTGGGGAGAAGATGAGGAAGGTGCAATCGTTTCAGCCTTACCGAGGTTACAGGACTTCACATCACACAGCGAGTGACTAGCAGATGGATGACAATAGCCAGGCCTGAATCCAGGTGGCATTCTTGTTCTGCCAGAAAGGTGATTTTAACCCGAGAAAACGAAGAAACCACAAACTGTAGCCAGCTGTAGGGAGCGTCCGGCTGGTCTGTGATCCTGGGGTGCACGCAGGGATGGACGGGGGGTGCCGCGGTGGCTGTCAGCTTAACCTTTAATCTGCCGGGTGGACGCCCAGCAGTGGCGGGAGGTGGAACAGACACCTTAGAATAACCTGAGCCAATAACAAGCAGCCCCCGTTCTGACTCTGTGGGCCCTGGGAATCAGGGACTCTGCGACCTTACCACCCCTGGAGGTGCCCGGCACCTCCTCTTAGCTGCATTGCCCTCCACAGTCCTCGCAGAGGCCCTGTGGGACGGCCCCCCAGTCACACGCCTGCAAGGTCAGCTCTGGGATGCCAGCGCCGGGCGCGTCCGGGCGGTGTGCGAGCCCCATGCGCGCCCTGGCGATGCACGGGGGCGTTCGGTGTGTGCCTGTGACTGCTTGTGTGTGTGAGTGTGTGTGCACGTGCATGTGAGTGTGTGTGCGTGTGAATGTACGTGCATGTACTGCGTGTGTGGCTGTGCGTGTGCACGTGCATGTGATTGCGTGTGCGTGTGACTGTGTGCGTGGCTATGTGCATGTGCATGTGAGTGTGTGTGCGTGCGTGTGTGGAGTCCCCGGGGACTCCAGGCGGGATGCTTCGGGCGTCCTTCCCATCAGCCCTCTCGGGTGACGCTGCACCAGGTGCGCTGCGTGGGAGGGAGACGCGGGTGCGTCCCAGCGGAGGCAGACGGGTGACAGGGAGAGAGCGGCCAGCGAGGGATGGAGACGCAGAGATGGGGAGACCCGGGAGACGGGCGCTCCCGGTGTCTGCGGGGCCCCTGGCCCCGGAGTCGCCAGCGCCCGCAGAGCGTGCGGGGAAGACCCCCGAACCGGCGGCTCTGGCTCCGCTGTCCTTTGCGCCGCTCGTCCGCCCCGCGGTCTGGCCGTGGCCGGCGCCCTGGACAGCGCGCGCGCCGGCAGCTCGGGACGCCAGCCCGGCCCCGCGCGCGGGCGGCGCCCGCAGCCGCGCTGCCACGTGCTAATGGCTGCTTTTCATTCCAGCCTCCCTGAGAGACCCAGTGGCAGATTGTAGACTCAATTACTCTCGTGTCAGGCGATTATCCTAGGTCTTCGTGCAATCTCCCATTCACACATCCCATATTTCAATTACGGCAGCGATGAGACAAGCTGTGTATTCAAATCGCCAATCACCTTATCACTGCTGAGCAATGTCAACTGTAAGAAACGCCAGCTGAAGGCAATTACACATGTGCTGAGAACCGATTATGATTACTCTCTGTGGTATTTGTGATGAGCTGGGGAGTGTTCTGAAAATTTAATTTAATGACAATATGCTTGCTGTACAATCCATAATACCTCCTGAATCCAGCATGGGGCTATTAAAACCGAAGCGAGCGCGGCGCCGCGGCGCGCGGAGGCCGGGCCGGGTGGCTGGTGGATGCCTCTACGGGGACGCGAGGCAATTTCTCCACATCGCCTAACGGCTGAGGCAGACAGCTTCCCGTCCCAGCTGCACGCCGGAGGGGGTCCCCCTTCTCCCGAGCTGAGGGAAGGTGTTTTCTCCGCTGCGCCGGCTCCCGGGAAACCGGGGGGGCTCCGCCCTCCCCGCGGGGCGCAGGAAGCCGGGGGAAGGGGCGGGCACCAGAGCGGCCCCCCGCACGCCGAGGGCCGCGTCTCCCGGGCACCGCCTGCCGCGTGGTGGGGCCCGCGCCCGCTCTGCCGCGCCTTGAACAATGTGTAGGACGATGGTCCCGCGAAGGGACGCCGGCGGCGGCCACCGGAGGGGGTTTGTCATCCGGCTCCCTTCGCCGGAGTTTAAGCGGCTGGAGCAGGCGTTGTTGTCTGTTCTGTAATGACTGACCTGTGGAGCCCGGTGATGTTTGGGGGACGGTGGGTAAGCCCTTCCGTACGGGCACCCGCTGTGTCCTCACCACGATCTTTGCGTTTGGGTGGACGCGAGGGAAACTCGGCATGGCGTGAGATATTTAAATTGCTAAACGATCCCCCAAATGATCCTGACTACAGTTCTGTGAAAACGGACACGCTACCATTTTTAAAACCTCATGCGCTGAGAGGAGCGATACGCACCTGTAGTGTCACTGAGTTTACCCGCAGGATTGGGACGGAAGGGGCGGGAGGGAGGCGGAGGCGGAAGGATGGGACCCCCGCGCTCCGGGCCGGGGGTGCGGTGGAGGTGGCGGTGTCCCGCGGTGTCGGCGCCCGGCTCTGCAGCGGGTCCCGGCTTCCCCTGCCTGGCGCTGGGCGGCGGCGACCTGGCTGCAAGGCGCTTGGTCGGGAGCCCAGCCGCGCGCAGAGGCGGGTGCGGGGTTGGACGGCGGGGGGCCTGCGGGCATTTCTGCCATTGAGGGTAGCGCCGCCCGGGGTCCACTGTGCGCCTGCGCCTGTCATAGCGAAGTCGCAACAGCTGGAAGAGTGAGGCAGTCTCTGCGTTTGGAGCTGACTGCTCGCAGGCAGGGCGTCGCGGGGCCCGGCGTGGTGGCCCGTGCGTACCGCGCGGGCGCCGGAGGCCAGGGAGGTCGCCTGCAGCCGTGAGCGTCCTTCCTGAGCTCTGTGTGCGTTTTCCTTCGGTCACGCGGGCGCCCGGAGGTCCCTGCTGCACGCAGACGCTCCGTGAGAATTGCCTTTTCTGATTTGTCACCAGCATTTCCTCCGCTCGTGCTGGCTGTGACAATTTGCATGCGATCTTCACAGACGAGTGGCGGAGCTCTGTCAGGCTTGTCACCTTGTCTGCGCTGCCCCCCCATGTGTGGCCCCCTCAAAGGGACCCTGCGCACCAGAGTGCTCTCAAGACACAGGCGGAGGACACCCCTGAGAAAGGGGCGCCCGCCAAGCCTCGGGGTACCCGTGAAAGTCCGCGTCAGGGCTGCTGGGACGCGTCCTCCAGGAGGGTGTGGGGGCCCCAGCATTCTGGTCACCCCTCAAGGGCCGCCTGCTGCTGCCGGCACGCGGACACCCTCACCGTGCCACCACCGGGCACGGGGACCACAGACCCAGTGCTGCAGGGGAAGTCCCCAGGACTAAACGTTCAGCACATTTCAACGTGACAGTGACTGGGTGTCCAAGCTCACATGGCGATCAATCGCGGGCCTTTTCCATGAAGAACATTTAACGAGTGTGTTTCTAAACCGATGTGTCCACGAGCATCGCCCTGCCTTACCATCAACTGGGGAGCATTTTATGATATTTCTCAGTAATATCCTCGAGGTTACTTTAAGACGGAAGAGAAGAACCACACCAATTAAAAAAAAAAAAAAGCTGACGTCCTGGGCATATGCATTCTTTTCTCTTCTTCCTCCCGAGTGTCCCAGTCAAGGACTGTTGCCACCTGGACAGATAGCAAGAGCGGGCACTTACTTCTGCATCATTTAGATGCGAAAGTTTCATTGTTTTCAAAACCGTACCGCAAATGTCACGCTACTACTCCTTCTATATTTTTATAGATGTCAGAGGAAAGGCACGCTCTCTCTTATTGATGTGTCGCTGAGCCATTAACCTTTTTGAAGAAAATCCACGAAATGTGTTAATTATAGAACGGAGGGCGATGATCGTGCTTCTTGGTATGATTCTTGCAATCACACACGGAGAAAACAGGCGTTTGCCCTGAAATATGATTCTATTTTCACAGACAAGCCGTCGGATCACCCCCGAGATGCAAGACCTTCGTGGCAGCTCGTATACCCCGAGCGGTTTCTCTTCACGTATAATTCTTTGCTCAGAAAAAAAAAAAAGCTATCTGATTACAAATTATATACCTATTCTTACTTCTCCTGCCCAAGGCAGCAGTTAATTTTTGCCATAGGTCACAGAGGATAAAGCCCCAAAGAACTGGAAGCTTCTTAATTGCATTGCATACAACTAGCTGTCGCCTGGCATCTCCGAGGAGTTATCGCACCTCGCAGATAATACCCTTTCCTTGGGAGCCATGAAATGATTCTTGCTCTGTTGCTATATTAATTAGACTTCAAGGATGTTAGAAAAATGATAGCTCCGGCTTCTGTTCAAAAAATTTAGGCGGTATTACAGAAGGACCCTCGCCAGAACTTACGGGGAGATGGATTAACCTTGAGGCTTTTGTTTTGTTTGCTTGGCTTTGGAGAGACAAGGAAAAAAAGAACCCCAAGCTCTCTCGCGACAACATCTAAGTTTTGATAGAATTCCAGGTTAAGTTTGTCAGTTCCGATGCTGTAAAAACGGAAGGAATTGGCCCGACCTGTGGGCGTCTCGGGGAGCGTTCGAATGTTCTTGGCCGGCCGTATATCAACTGTACAGTGAGAGAGAGAGAGAGAGAGAGAGAGAGAGAGAGAGAGAGAGAGAGAGAGAGAGAGAGAAGGAAAGAGGGAGAGGAGGGCAAAAGGCGAAATGGTTTGTGTCCGTTCGAGAAAAAAATCAATAATAGCATAAAATTGATTTAGTGCTTGTCATAAAACATAAGTAAGTGCCGGAAAATAGAGAAAATTGAGTCTCAATTTAATCTGCACAAAAGCCACACTGTACTGATGAAGTGCGTGGGGCCGGGGGAGGGGCCGGCGTGAGCCCCAACGACAGATACTTAATTGTCACATGAAGGACTCTTTTTCGGCTGCGGTCGTCGAGGGTGGACCCATCAATCATGTGGATAAGGGGCACGGAAATCAAATCTCAATTAAAATCTGTTCAATAATGTCTCTAATATGTTTCCCGAGCATTAATTTTTTTCCATCGATCCCACAGCCCTTAAATCAGGCGTCGCGGAGCGTGGGGTGCTCTGTGCAGGAGTCGATTACGGCTTTCGCGGTTAGCGCGGTGGGGCCGTTTAATTCACGCGGGCTGAAGTTGTACGTCTGTGGTTCGTGTCTGTTATTGTCTTCGGCTAACAATGATCTGGGCCGTCACACGAAAACCCAAGTTCTTTTTATTTATTTATTTATTTTCCCCCAAACGTCTATGTATTGGGCAATCATCAAATTCCAGGTCGCTTGCCCCAAAGTGAGCCGGAAGGGATGACAGGTAGTGTGAAGGCCAGAGAGCCTGTCCTCTGTGGGGGATAGGGGAGTTCAAGGCTGGCACCTGGCAGGCTTCGCGGAGGCATCTCAGAGACCGCCAGCTTCTCCGTCTCTGCATCCGGGACATTCTCGGTGCCTTCGGGGGGCTGTGCCTTCTGAGCAGACAGCAGTGTCTACACCGGAAGTCGTCCCATGGGCAGGCGGTGGTGCTCCCTGCGTGCACGGGAAGGTGAATTTTTGTTCGGAAATCGACGACATAGACGCCTCATTGTCACCAGCACATTCACAGGGGTTGGGACTTTTCAAACACAGGGGACGGTTTCGTCGCATCCTGTCACGTCGGTATTATCTTAAAGCTCTGTTCGAGACCACGTGATTTAGGGAAAGATCAAGAAGCAGTGAGTTTTCTGAGACCTTGGATTCTGCAGCGTGGAGGGGGCGTGGGCAGGACGTCGCCCCCCCCCCCCGTGTGACTGTGGAATAATTAAGGGACTCACCACCCAGCCGTGTCACCTGCAGTGTCGGGGTCGGACCCACTGCCCCGCACGTGGCGCCCACTCTGGGTCACACGACGTCCAGCGTTTCAGAAACGGCTCCCGGGACGGCCCTGGCTTTAACACCCCTACATCCGCGTCTTCCTGGGGACACACGGGAAGTCGCTGGGGTCGGAATTCATGTGATGCTGTCATCCATGCACATTCGGCCGGACCCAAGCGGTTTTCTTCCAGGTCGTTCTCCGTCCCGCTAGACGGGGTCTGAGGGGCCCAGGACCTCACCGTGGCCCGGCAAGCCGCTGACCCAGGCCAAAGGGGCACTGCACCCGGAATCTCTCTGCCCCCCACTGCGAGGCCTCTGAAAGGGTTCTCTCCATCCAGTCGCTCTGCCCAAACCTTTACCAAGTGCACGAGACCATCCCTGAGCCCCATGGCTAACTACGGAACACTCACTGTGTCATTTAGGACGATTCCAGCTGGACAGAGCACCTAGAAGCAGCACGAGCCATCGCCACAGCCTCCCCTGCCAGGGACGGCTCCGACCGGGCGCTGCACGGAGCACTGGTCCCCCAGCCCATGTCACCACATCGTTTGAACTAAGTCATGGGACAGTCAGGTACTCGAGAGAGGCGTTCGCGGGGCTCAGAGAGCCGAGGGAGAGGGGGGCCCGTGGAGGACTGGAAGTGGGCCCTAATCCGGCCACATTCCGAGAGAAACGGAGGCCATGGGAACCGGGGCCACAGGGCAGTGAGTGCCCAGCTCGGGACCACGGGCTCCTTCCCTGAGCGAAGAGAAGTCTCTGAAGGTGGAGGGTGTGGGATTAGAAGGGCTTCTTTGCAGAAGTGGGCTGCCATTGGGATTGACAGAGAGGCTGATTAAGGGGGCATTAAAAGTCTGAGGCAGAAGGTTCTAGAAAGACACAGTCATTCCGTGGGGCGTATTGCGAGGGCTCAGAGGGTGGTGGACCACACCCACGGCAGGGAAACACATTGCTAACCGTGGTGCAAGGTCGAGTTTTGGGGAATAAGTCCTGAGAGGCGTCACATTTGTGTTTTGTCCTTGAGCAGGGAGTGCGAGGAGATGGTGAGGCCACACGTCCATCCCCGTGGGCTCCCGGCTCAACCACTGGCAAACGGCGCTCAGCAGGGCCGCTGCAGAACGGCCACCCCACGCCCTGGGATGCTGAGCCCCAGCCTGGGTCGGTCCTGCGGTGCTGAGGACGATGGGAGAGGACCGCTCGTCTCCTTCTAGTGCTGGACCGAGATTGGGGTCCAGCTTGGTGGCGGTGCCACCTTCCTCGGGGGCAGCCATCGTGAGCGCCATCCCGAGCCCGGTCTGGCAGCCCCGTGTGGCCCTCACGGCAGCCCCGGCCTCAGCTGGGACGATTCCCGGACATGCGATCCGGAGGGTTCCATCAGGGCAATTCACTCTGAAATCATTATTTTGCGTAAGCGTCAGCGTTCCAAAAAGATTTTATTTTCATGTCAAGTGCCTGATTCCGCCGTCTTGGGGGAAGGCAGTAACTTTTCATTAACCTCATTTTTCATTTTTATCTCCCTCTGAGTGTTGCGGGACGTAGCGTATGATTTCGAATGCCATGGAATAGCGGCTCTCTGAAATTATCTGCCCGTCCTTGCACTTGACACGCTACTTGACATGTTAAGTTAAGCAGACGAGCCAATGCAGGTCGACGTCATCTCGCCTCGGGCGATAATAAGAGCTGTCAGTGTTACATTTCCTCGTTGGATTCATGGAGCTAATGACTGCTGATGTCTTTTTATTAAAAAAGTACATAGTGTGTGTTCGCGTGCATGTGTGTTGGGCTGGAGAGAGGGGGAGGACGAGAGAATGAATTTCAGGCGGCACCAGAAAAGGAAAAGGCAGCATCTCCTCTTTTTCATCGGTTTAAATGGTGTAGATTTCGCGGGAGAGATTAAAAGTGGCTTCCTACTGAAAACAACTCGTGGACTCACTTCTATTTTAAAAAAAAAACGAATGTGGGTCCACAATGGAAGTTTTGTGCGTTTACAAACAAAAGTTTTGTGCGTTAAGATCGATTAGATGCTGTTTAACCGCGTCGCAGGCGTGCGTGCTGGATACGCCAGCGCGGAAGCAACCATGGGAAGCAAAGTCACCCCGCTCCCCCGAACTTGGTCTGCTCCCACGGGGACCACGGTGACGCTCATGCTGATATTTTAATGGGTGACATCTGAGATTTCTCGCTGACCTGTCCTTTTCCACACTGTGGATGGCATTTTCCAGAATCTGAGTGATTCCTGTCCCCGGAACTAGTGAGCCGAGCACACTTCCCCCTCAGGCAGACACGGTGGGAGCACCAGGCCCCACGTCCGGCCGGGGCTCGGTGGGTCGGGTCCCACCTGTTCTGAGAACGCCCGTGAAGTCCTGTCCCCGGGGCCGTGTGTCCCTCCCAGCAGCGTTATGGCACCCTTTCTTCTGGATCGATCGCTCTGAGGATGTGGTGTATTAGGAAAGCTTGTCGCTTTCAGGGGGTGCCGTGGCCCTGCTGCCCGGGTGACAGGGAGCGCCGTGGTCATCTCCCGGGGCCCCGACCTGTGTGCCCGAGACGCAGCCGTGGGCGCGTGACACCGGTGTGCAGCACGGCGCACGGGGCCACCGGGGCGCTGGGCCGAGCCCGGGCTCCGGCCGCCATCCCCGCCGTCCCCGCCGTCCCCGCCATCCCTGCCGTCCTCGCTGGCCCCGCTCGCGGGCTCGGGTCCGAGCCCTGCTCCGCCCTCTGTGCGCTTGTCCACCTCCGCGCAAGCGGCGCAGGAGAAACACAGTTCCCGGCCGTTCCCCGCTGAGTGCGGCTGTCATTTCTGCACACGGTCCCTGCTGCGGTGTCAGAGGGACACGCGGCATCAGAGCGACACGCGGCGACAGGACAGCGGGCAGACCTCCCGCCACGTGGGTGCAAGCGGAGTGTGAGTGAGGAGGTGCAGGAGCCATTGTCCTGTTTTCAAGAAACATCGGCCCCTTCGACGGCGTTGGAGCCACTGTGCGTGTGGGTGTGTCCAGTTCCTTTGGCGACAAGGGACAGTGAGGAGCCCCCGACCCACGAAGCGGTCCTGGTTTCCACCAGGCGCGGCGGCCGGGTCAGCCTCTCCTGCTCCGGGCCGCGCGGCCCAGCGTCTCTGCCCCGGAACACCTGACGGCCACCTTTGCAATGTCACCGCTTTTCCCTCGCACCCAAACACCGCCCGTCCACTGAGGCGCCTCCGCGCCCCGCCTGGCCCTCCCGGCCGAGCGGCCCCGTCCCAGGGCGCGCGCGCGCGGACGCGCCTGCGCTGTCCCAGTGACATATGGCTCAATCAGCGGCCAAAGTTTTTCGTGTCAGTTTTGATATATCCGATAATAGCTGCAGGTTGTTTCGCGGTGTCCAATGTCCTCTGCAGATGGGCTTTTCATATTCTTTATTGTTTTTTACTGACAAAACGTTGCCCGGACTCGCGCCGTTTTCTGAAATGAGACAGCGGCGCGGGCGATCTATAATTGAGCCCTCATACACCTGAGCGGGCTCCGGCCCTGGTGGCGGGTTCGGGTCGCCCTCTAATGAGTCCCTGTTCATTGATCCGTCATGAGCGGGCCCGGTGATTGAACGCGACCCGCAACCAAAACGCCACAACTCATTCAGGCCCTGCCGCCCACGTGGACCCTGCTGTGACATCAGCGGGCCGCCCAGCGACCCGTGATGGTATTTCACTGCGGCTCGGAGCCGGGCGTGACGGAGAGAGTGGGGGGGTGGGAATGAGGACGGCCCTTCCCAAGCGCTGCAGCCCTGCGTGGCTCTGGCGGACCCGCGGTGCCGCGCGCGCGTCCCGCGGGGGACGCGTTCCTTCCCTAGGGGCCTCGATTTGGTCCTTTTTCATTCTTCTCTTTTTCTTCTAGTTTATGTCACACACGTCAGCGAATTCTGGTGCAGGTGGAGCTGGTCCTTGCCGCCCCCCCCCACCCAGGGCCTGCCCACCGGATGTGTGCACGAAGCCACGCGGGCAGCCGCGGAGGGCGCGAGGCTGGTGCGCCGATGCTCGCGCACACGTCACACGCATCACCGTGCTCGAGCCATCACCGGGATCAAGACTCAGAGTCCCTTCAGAGCGACGACTGTCGTCGTCGGGGGTGTTCTCTCTCTGCGGGGACCCATGCCAGCGGGGACCCAGGCCCGTCCGCCCCTCCCCCAGTCCCCGCAGCGGCGAGCGCCTGGGACCCATACCTGATGGCACGCGTGTCCTCGCCGGGAGCGCGCCCTCAGCGGAGCGCGTCCCCACCTCACATCCGGCGTCTCGCTCATTCTTACCTCCGCGCGTGTTCTCGAAAGAGCCGGCTCGTGCGGTGCCAGGGACTGACACGGGGCCGGGGCCGGGGCCAAGCCCGCAGGAGGCGAGCAGCGGGGACAGAGACAGGACAGAGACGCGAGACCGCAGTGGACCCAGCAGAGGCGCGGGCAAGCAGAGTTCTAGAAAATGCAGAAACTCCATAAAAGCGACAAATATAAGAGAAATCCATAATTACATTAGAATGACCTATCCACAGTCACCGTTTGAAAATTTTCCTTTTAGTTTTTTTCTATGCAAACTTATCTTTACTTAAACTACTCCTTTCAATCGTATGACGTAACCAGCATGGTCTCACGATGTTCAGAACGGCCCTAAATGTTTTCTAGTTTTGTGACTTTCCACAAGAACATAAATAATCGATGTTATGATGTTATTATCTCCGAAATATACTTTTCATTTGCACTCATCAAGCATGTTCAAGTAGTCTGTCATCGATCATCGATCATTTATCATCTGTCTTTCATTGATCTATTTATCTATCATCTGTCTATCGTTATCTATCATCATCATCTATTTTTAAAAAATCTATCATTTACCATCTATCTATCATCTATCTGTCTGTCTATTATAGAAAGACCTAGTGAATCACTGGCTTGATTTAAAAGCCTTCTTAAGATCCTTAGATTGCCTGTGTTCTTAAACCCCACTCATTAAGTATTAGTTTATTTTGAATTTTTATGGGCAAAAAATATTATCTTACATTTTTAATCTGTCATTTTTTCACTCTTTGTAAGAATGAACATCTTTTAGATGTTTTATTTGCTATTATTTTTTGCTTCATTTAATTGCGTTTATCATCGGAGTTGCTAACTTTATGTGTTTTTGTCATATTCGTAACACATTTTTCATAAATTTTTAGTGTATCAATTATTACAAATTATAAAAAAAAGTAGAGGATATTCTAGGTTTAGCTGAAAAAGTGGTGACAGCTGTCCATATGTGTCTTATGGGATTTTGGACCCTTTGTTCAAACGGATCACTTATTATGTAAATTATGACTATAAATTATTTCTGTACTGGAAATGGGCTTTCAACCTACCTCAGTGACTCTGAAGAAACAGCGAGGTCCTGAGCAGTCTCGGGGACTGTATTAAACACTCAAACAAGACCTCAGGAAAAATCTGTCACAAAGTGGTGATGCAGACGTATTTTTTCTAATTCTATTTATTTTTCTAATTCCATTACTGACGCTCTAAACTTTCCCCCCCAATACCTTCTAAAATAAAAAAAAAAATAACTCAAAAAATGAGTTAAAACTGAGAGCAAAATTATTTTGGAAAAGCTCGTTAAATGAATGGACGTGAGTCCTGAGCGACGGCCGAGGCGCAGACCGGGAACCGTGGGGACGAGACGGGTGTTGCTTCTCGGTGCTGGCTTCCTGTCAGCGAGGTGCTACTGCACCAGTCCTGGCCAAACCGGGGGTTTCCCTAGAGGTTTTATTATTATTATTATTATTTGTGTGGGATCAACACGCTCGCCGAGAATTAAAGGAAGCTCCCTACTTGCAAGGCGCTTACTCCGTGGAGGTGTAAAGCCGGGAGAATAGATGGGCTCATAACAAGTGCTCATCCATATCGCCGGGAACAGCACGAGCCTCTAATTAGGCCTTTTACCCACAGTCAATGCGGCCGGGCTGTGGGATGTGTCGGAGCTAATGTTACAATTAGACCATCGGCATTTGCATTTACTGGCTTTTTGGTGCTTAAATTTGTAATCTTCGCTCTGCCTTAACTAGTTTTTATGTTTAATTTCTTCTCCGTTTTGTGAAAAAGCAGAAAGGAGCAGACAGCACTGAACAGCGTTTGCATGCACACGGCCGATGTGGGCCGCGCGCTGCTCCTCCCCGAGCTGCCCGCGTGGGGGAGGGAGCCCTGGGGACCCAGGTCCCAGCGGACTGGCTCTGGCTCTTGGCTGGGAATCCGCAGCCAAGAACCCGGGGACACAGTCCAGGTAGAAAAGAGTTTGGATTTGCCGGAGGGAGGGACACGGGTGAAGACATTGGAGTGAAAATGTTAACACAGAATTTCCCCCTGATCAGGAAATACTTTTACACGCTGCAGGAAGAGTGTCCAGCTGCCGGGCTATGGATGGGGACGGGGCTGGTGAGACCGCGGACCCCGAGTCCAGCACGCCCCCTGCACGATGGCAGTCCCAACACGCGGCCTTGGGGGCAGCCGGCAGACTAGGCGACACCCACGGGTGGGTGACCGGGGCTTGTCGGCGGCTGGACACCCTCAGCCCAGAACCGGAGGCAGAGGTGGCTGGGCCCGGCCGGCTCTGTGAGAGCACAGGTGTCCTGGGGTGTCCACCCAGCCCCTCCCGGGGTCAAGCACTGGTCACTCTCAGGTCAGATGGAAGGCTCCCCTGGGAACCTCCAGAGGCCCCCCCACACACACACCAGCCCTCAGATTTGTGCCCCTGGGGCCTTCCCTTCCCCTCCACGGCCCCCTCCATCCCCCTCTCTTCCCCACCCACTGGCGTCCCAGCCAGTGGCCCAGAGCCTGAGGGAAGAGCTGGGAGCCCCACTTGCTTCCACCAGCCTGCCCACCCCCCATAGTTTGTCCCCTACAGAGCAGCTGTGACAGCTGGGGGACAGTGCTCAGACAGAGCTGTGGGACTCAGCCTCTGCCCCAGCCTGGGACATGGAGAGGGGACAGGCAGGCGGGGAAACAGGACGACGGTGGGGGGACATTTCTGAGCTTGGTGACATGAGGGCGCATGCCCCGAGCCGGGCCCAGGCAGCTCGCGGGAGCTTCTCAGGGACGCGGCTGGCTTCGGAAGGCGTGGCCGGAAGTGTGCCTGCAGGACCCTGATGACGGGGACGGGCCAGCGGGGGCCTCTCCCTGTGCGGAGCAGCCCCGGCCACCAGCCCTGTGCGGCTCTGGGGTCGCCGCGGATAATCGTGTCTGCTCCGCGCCCCCTCGATCCAGCACCTCTGGGAGGGGCGGGGGCGACAGGCCGGGACCCCTGGCTCAGCTCAGCTTGTCCTCCTGTGGCTCCTGAAGTGCTTGGCCCTGGGGAAGTTTAAACTCGAGGCCCTCATGTCGCTTTCCTGTGCCAGGGGGACAGGGAGATTCCCTTCCCGGAGGCTCTGCGGACACACGGCGTGGAAGGGGCTTCATGCGCGACGCTCCTGAGCGCGGACGCCATCAGGAGGAGCTCGGGGGTCTGTGACAGACAGCGGGGAGGGCCCCAGGGCTCTATGACCCACTGTCCCCGCAGCCCGGGGCGGGGCTTGAAGCCCCGGGGGCACTGGCAGCTTTACACACCCTCCTGGGGCTTCACACCCACCTGGGACTTCACACCTGCCAACACCTGCCAACACCTGCGGCTTCACACCCGCCAGCGCCTGCGGCTTCACACTCACCAGCAGCTTCACACCTGCCAACACCTGCCAACACCTGCGGCTTCACACCTGCCAGCGCCTTGGCCGAGGGTGAGGCGGTTCCCAGGGCAGACTCACTCACTGCGCAGCGTCTTTGAGGGGGGCGGGAGTTTGCGGGAATATTAGGGTTCGGATGTTATTAAATTTCACATTAGTACGGAATTCCGAGTTCAGCTGACGCGTCGTGTGTGCGCGTGTGTTCACTCAATCGCGTTGACAGTTTTTGGTGTTTCGTGTTTTTAATGCACAATTTCTGTACGTGGTTGTAATCCTAACACTGTAATCCTAACACGAAGATTTGACATTACTTTTTCGGTGTTAGGTCGTTGCTTTCCGGTTTACGATTCCGTCTTCGCGACCATTGTTTTGAAGATTAAATGCCATTTAATAGCTCTATCGTTCAACTTTTGGATACTTAAATGATCGGTTGGAGCTATGTATTAATTGAACATTAATTTATATTAATATTTTAAACAATTTTTATACGTTTCACGTTAAGCTTGGAAAACCAGCTTCGCAAGTGTGTTAAGTTTGTGAATAACAATACGAGTTTGAAAACCCAAATCTAAGGGATACCTTTAAATATATCCGAGTGTTCAACTGGGATAATCTCGTTGGTGGAAAGAAGCTCGAAATTGTAGCCAATTACTTCCACCTCCATTAAACTGACAAATGAGTTCACCTTGGACTTGAATTTCACATTGAAGAAGAGAAAGGGCAGGAGGGGAATAAAAAACCCGCCGTTTATCACAGAGCGTATGAAACGGGGTCTTTAGTCCATGTTTTCTTACTTGATGCTTACACTGTTTTGCAGATGAGAGGAGAGACGAGGCAAAGAGGCCTGGCGGCGCCGTGCCAGGCGGCGCTGGTGCTGCATCGGAGACCTGTGGCTCTGTCCCCTGCTCCAGCGGAGCCTCCGCGGGGGAGGGCGTCGCCGGGGAGGGCGTCTCCGGGGAGGGCTTCATGGGGGAGGCGTTGCAACGCGCACATTCACACACTTGAGTCAGAGTCAAATTATTGCTTGATTTCTACACCTCGCTAATAGAGGTCTTATGACAACATCCACCCTTATCGTTCACAAATACTTTTCCCTGGGTGTCCTTTACAGTGACGACGTTCAAATGGCTGCACACCAGCTCCAGTGGAAATGAGTCACCTGCTGAGCCCACGTGGGTGGCTGGGCCGTCGCTGGGAGGAGGTGGCCTCCGGCCTCGCAAGGGCTGCTGGGAAGGCGGGGGGAGGGCCACGAGGGCTCCGTGGGTGGGGGCTGGGCTGGGCCCGGGCCAGGGCGGAGCCTGCGGGTTCTGGACCTCCACGTTGTCCCCGCCGGCGGTGAGAACCGCGCATGTGGCAGATCGCTGGGCCGTCTTAAGTTCCGGTGGCCGTGATGATGGGGAAGCAGCCAGCCAGGTGGGCTTCAGTAGAAGGTGTTTTAAAAACATGCACCCGGATTTGAATGGGCTGACCTTACCTAGGGACGCCCCTTTCACTTTCTTTGACCATCATTTCCGCAGAGAACCCCAGAGGCAGAAGTTCCCTGAACCGCTGGGGTGACCAGGGGCACCCCCCGTTGAAACACGGCTTATCATCGGCCCACTTTCTGCCTTCAGGCCCCTGTTGTCACTTAAGCATCAAATTCCGCTCCCGGTCTCCCTTTTCTTCTGAGAGTTTCCGTGGCGAAGTTGCCCTAGGGGAAGATTAGGATCTGATTTACTCTTTCCTCCTGGGCCCCCCGGAGCTGGCACTGGGTGGGGTGACGGGCGGCGTGGGCAGACACCTCACCCGGTGAGTCACCGCTCGGGGCAATCGCCCGTGGTATTAGGACTCTCAGGTCGCTGGCCGTCCCGCTTTAATTTGGGCAGTATAGGACATTTCTAATAATTAATACTGTAATAACACTTAATGGTCTGCACTCATGCAGGCTGGAAATCCAGCTAATGGTGCAGTTTTTAGGGATTGCACAAACAGCAAGTTTTAAATGGGTCCAATGCTGCTATTTCAGCATCCTGGTACCACGCAGGAGACCCTGCCCGTGGGGCTGCCGCCGCCCCTGACCCGGCCAGGGGCTGGGTCTCCAGGGAGGGGCTGCCTGTTTGGAGCTGGGTGTAAGGCAGGAGCATTCAGCATTTCCTCCAGAGGGAAGGGACATCTAAACGTTGTGACAATGGTCTCCAGCCAGGAGGAAGCAAGAACTTGGAAATCAGTAGCAAGAGTGTGAAGACTCCTACGAACTTCATTCGAGTGGAAAGAGTATCCTGGAGGCCTGCCCTGCAGACAGTGTGTGCTGTGTGCTGGCCGTCCCCGCTGGCTGTCCCCACCGGCCGTCCCTGCTGACCATCCCTGCTGGCTATCCCTGCTGGCTGTCCCCGCCCTGGTGGGCTGGCTGCTCCATGGAGTGCCTCACCAGCCCTTGGACATACTGTCCTGCGGTCACTGGCCTCGGGCCATCTCTAGGCCCTGAGGTGCCGCAGGCACAATGAGGCAGGGTCCCCGCTGCCCTCGCCCTCAGAAAGCCACTTCCCAACGCCAGCACAAGCCATGAGCCGGATTTCTGCGAACGTGTTTCTTGAGCCTCCATTTGCAGACCAGAGAGCGGGGCCACCTAACGGCTTAGAAGGAGGGGACAGGTGTGTTCTTGAGTGACATGGCAGCTCCGCGTGCCTGTCACAAAGCGCTGGAAACAGCTGCGTGGGGTCCGACGCACGGGTTCCCGTGGCCGCGCGTCATCCTCAGACAGAGTGGCCGCGGTTGAGATTCCCAGGAACTGCGCCACGGAAGGGCGGTGACCATCGTATGACGCCGTCCTGGCTCTCGGTTCGTGGTGAATAAAACCAACACGAAAACACAGAAACGCGTCTGTGGACAGAGAGACACGTCTGTCGGCTTCAAGCATGTGGGAGAATACTTTTACAGCGTTTCAAAATAACCGTGCCTGCTGTTCTGTTCTGCTCCTACAACGACACACACAGCGTTTGAAACGATCGTGCCTATTTTAAATCTCAGACTTAGCCCATTTAAACAATAAGCCATCACACTTTGACCAGACATCCTACTTTTAAATCCCAGAAACCTGACAGCAATCATATGCATTTCTATTGTAGGTCCATTAGAATAGATAGTATAATTTTTTTTTAAAAAGCTTCTAATCATTTCAATATCAATATGGTTTCTACATTTTCTTGCTTTAAGGAACCCATCGATTCCTGGTCTCATGTTTTGTGATTCACGGACATGGTAAAACGCTTCTCTTTGCGGCGGGTCGCGGTTAGGCGGCCGCTGGCGCGCGGAGGTGCCCACACGCATGCGTCTGCATCTGCATCGCTGTGCCCTGGAACAGCTGCCTTAACAACGCTAGTTCACGCTCCTCTAGGCAGCTATTTTATTCCTCTGCTTACGAGTGATTTATCCACGCGTTCATAAGGACGAGCACGAAGTGTTCAGAACCGGCAAGATCTGAGGTCTCCGGCAGCAAAGGAATAACCCTCAGCAGAGACAAGGTGGACGGGATACATTTTTCATTTTTGTTTTTGTTTTTTTCCATTTCTAAACAAATTCTTTGTATGGCCTCCCTCTTCCAAACATGCACGTGAGATGCTGTGAGCCCAAGGAACGCAGACTCACCCGTAATAAAATGTACATGAAAAATAAGAATCCTCAAGGCATATAAAGCTGATGTGCTCACTGGTTGGTTGGTCAATATGATTTTCTAAAAATAAACGATTTGCTTCTCCGGAATACACTATGGATACGGGCATGGATTTAATGGAGCACTATTGGGATTAAAAGATGCTACTTGCCAACCCACTGAGTTTCCATGTGTTAGAAAGATGTTTCCCATTTTATACGAACATTAAGGTAAAGTCGCCAATGCCGAGCTCGGTGAATGTGGGGGAAATATATTTTGAAATCCTCTTTCTCACCAGAACCCACTTACAGTGACTGCCTTCGCGAAGGTTCTTTAAGAAAGTTCCGTCGTGGGTGAATGATCAGCCTGTGGCCGTGGCGCTCGAGACGAGCGTGGAGTCTTTGAAAGACTGACACTCAGAGCCAGGGAGCCTCGGAAGATAATCTCTGTCTCCTAAAAAGGACTTCAGTTCACATCAAGCTCCTTTTCTATTGTTTTCAGATTCCTTTCAAGGTTAGATCAGAAAATGAGTAATTATGGTTAAAACCGAGAACGGGAAAGTGTCAGCTTCTGCAGGAGAGCGTCTTCGAAGTGGGTAATTTCAGAGCTGCTTTGTCGCGAAGATTCAACAACTGAGCTTCACCCCACCCCGGGGATTCTCTGCTAAAAATAATGCCCTGAGGACCTAGGAGAGATTCATCATATGAACGTCACGGGCGCGCACGCGCTCAGGGCGAGGGCAGCGCGTGAGGAGGGGCGATCGTCCCGGCCCACCCCTCAGACCGTGTCCTTGCTGCCTCTTTCGAGCTGGATATGTCTCCCATGGTCTTTCCGAACAGACTCGCGTTCCTTGTTGTTTATCCAAGGAGACATCTTTACGGACTCAGAAACCTCACGTTAAGGCTTGGGGCGTGTTCCGTCTAGATTCCCGCCAGCTTGTGTTCGGGGCGGCGACTCCGCTGGGAGAAGCTGGGATGAGTTCGTTGTCTTTTACTTGGTTTAGTTGAATAGGTTGAGTTGCTAAATTATGGTGGGTGAGTGATTTTTTTCCTGAAATGTTTGCAAATTCCGACGCGGAGGACCCCAGGTGAGCAGGCTGCCCGGCGTTCCCCCAGCGACCTGGCCGGCTGCGCCCCCCCCCCCCCGCCCGTGATGGGCTGTGTTTGGTCCCCGTGTCTGGGCGCCCCTTCCTGGTCGGCATTGGGGGGCGGCAGCTGCGGCTCAGCTGTTGCCCGCTGCTCCCCGGTGCCCAGCATGAGCAGACACGGCCGAGTTTTCAGACAGGGTCGCCGTGTGTGTGAGGTTTTGCGAGGCTCTGTGCCCGGCCTCTGACTTCGGGGAGCGGGGGCACGAGGGCCACGTGCAGACCTGCCTGCCGGGCACAGGTGTGTTCCCGGCTAACGACACCGTGCTCGTGCATCGCGACCCATCGGGCCGGGGTCAATGTCAAGACCACACCTCCGCTCTGCGTGAGAGAGAACGTCGTGAATGTCCCCACCGATGATGACGGGACAGCAAAGACGTGACGGGCTTGTGTGTCTTTATCTCCAGAAGCCTGGGAAAGGTACCTCCCGTCCCCCGATTCTAAAGCCGGCCTGGGCCCCAGAGACGACGGGTCCGGTGCTAACGCAGCCCCATGAGGGAGCCGGGGCCCCCAGCCCGGGCCCGCCCTGCCGGCCACTCAGTGTCAGGGCCAAGGGCAGAGACTCCGTTTCTGGTGGCCGACAGGGGCCGGGGGCTCTGCGCCGACCTCGCCCGCTCACAGGCAGGGTCCCCCGTCTTCCCCCCGCTGCCCAGCTGCTCTGTCCCTTCCTGATCGTCACACAGCAGACGCTGCCCTTGACGCTCACCTTGCAGCTCTGCGAAAACCGCACGTTGGCCTGACACCGTAACTGAAACCTTTCCCGGGGAGACTCTGCCACCGTGTGTAGAGATCCAAGACAGTTTCTGCTCAAAGGGATGTGTCACAGGCGACACTGGGTTCCACAGCCCCCTGGAGGCGAATGTCCCAAGCCCTCGCTATGGTCACGCAGGCAGACGGGACTCCCGGCCACCCCGGATGGCCCCGGCCCACTGCGGGAGCCGGCATCGGTGGCATCCGGGCCGGGCGAGCCCTGCCGAATCGGGGGCCGCGGAGCTGCCCGGCTGCGTCCAGGTTAAGACCCTCGGCTGTGGCTAATTGTCTCTGAGCCGACACCTTTCCAAGGCGACAGTCCCGCCAACAGCGGTCAGCAGGCCTCCTCGTGACACTAAAGGGGTTAACGGTTTTTCTCTTATCAGATTCACAGGTTTCCATCCCACGCGTGCCCACGTCCCCCCAGCACACGGGGGGCCCTGCGGGCCGAGGCCGTTCCCGTGACCCCGTCTCCCTGCGCGCGCGCGCGCGCGAACCCCGGCGCGGCCTGGCCGCGGCGCTCCCGAGCCTGAAGCACCCCCCGTCCGCGCAGACGTGTCCTGATTAATAGTGCGAGGGGCCGCGCGCGAGACCTCCCCCAGCACCGGCTGACAGGCCGCCTGGCACATCGTCATTTGTCATCGTACACTACATCTGTCAAGCAGAGAAACCATTTCAATAAAAAAAATTCTGCATGAAATTACTTCGCCGGGGGAACCGGCGGGGTCTGCGGCCCGCCTGTCCCCGCCTCGCTTCTGCCGCGTTCCTCCTCCTTCGCCTCCTTTTCTTAATGCTGCCCGTGAAAGGTACTTAATGTACCAAAAACAATTTGCGCAGACGTGAGTCCTCCAGTTGCGAGCGCGCGCGCCTTGCTGAGCCCCCGGATCTAACTGTTGCTCACCCGCCCTCACGCTGTGCTCTCGCGGCTTCATTTTACAGTTGAGGGGCTCACCCGCTCCATGCTGTGCGGGAAATGGGGCCCTCGGCACTCGGGTCCGCGGAGTGCACTTAGCGCGTGAACGGCAAGCGGCGCAAAGTCGCAGCGTTAAAGCATCTTCACCCCGGGTAGATAGACAGACGCCTTGTCGCAGGCGGCGCTCGGTGGGTCCTTGGTGTCTGCAGACGGGCCCGGCGCGGCGCGGGGGGCGTGGGCTCGCCACACAGGCCAGGCGGCCTGCCCACCTCCCATCCATCCCCCCCCCCGCCCCGAGGCCGCAGGGGGTTCAGGGGTGCTCCGAGACAGCCAGCGACAGGCAGGTGCCCGGGGACCGGCTCGCCGCCGCTCCCTGCTCTGCGGAGCAGGCAGCGGTAATTTCTGTGGTTCACTGATACCCCGTAATTGCTCCTGCACGTGTTGGGGTTCTCGGGAGAGCCCAGGAAGAGAGAAGACGGGCGGCCCGCGGAGCAGCTGGGCCTGTGATTGCGGGGGGACTGCGCCGGGTGGGGAGGGGGATGGGGAGAGGGGAGGGGACCGGCCCCGGCGGCCCCGGCTTTCCGCGCCGTCAGGTTTCCGCCCAGCTATGGATTTGTTGTCATCGGCTCCTGATGATTGTGCTGACACCCCTGTCAGAAAATACATTTTTCACTCCCCACTTGGTTGACTCCATCCGCAGGGTAGAACTCTGTCAGAAAAAGCCGGCGCGCGTGCTTGTGGCCGAGGCCTCTCGGGGCTCCCCGCCGGGCACGGCCGCCCCCCACCCCCCCAATCCCACGGTGCCCTGTTGGGGCGGGGTGTTCTCCCCGCACCTGATTTAATCACGGGACGAGCCCATTTGCATCAGGATCCCCGCAGAACGCAGGGCGCTTGTGGGGAAGGACAGCGAGGCTGGGCCGGGAGATGGAATCCGGCATCAATCTCATTTCTTGTTCCGCTGCCTGGTTTTCAAGTCTGTAAATACATTCGCCTCACCTGTGATATCTAACCGACTGGTCGCGGGGAGAGGCTCGGTGGGCCCGGGAGCGAGGCCCACGACGCCGCCGCCGCCGCCACCCACAGCCCAGGACGCGGTGCCACCGCGGTGCGCGCTGTGCGGAGCTTCTGGGCGGGTTTGCGCAGATACAGCGCGGCGCCGGGTCCGGGGTCTGGGGTCTGCCCGCACCGCAGGTAGAAGGCAGTGGCGACGAATGCCGTGGACGCCACAGGACCCGCGGGTGCGAGTCTCTGCCAGTCACGGCGCAGAGACGGGGCCCCGGGCTAAGCCGGACGCGGGCGGGGGACGCCCGGGCCGCAGCAAACACGACAGGCTGCGCGCCCGCGGGCCTCGCTCCCGGCCTGCGTCTGCGTGCGCGGCGCGCACCCGCGCCCCAGCCCCCCACCCACGCCGCGTGGGGCGCAGCCGGGTCCACGCACTGTGCGCACGCGAGGGGCATTCCGTCCCAGTCCGGCTCCCAGGGCGCCAGAGGCGACCTTGCCCGGGGAGGCGGCCTTGCAGGTGACATGCGCGCGCCTGGCCGTGCCTCAGCGGTCAGCGTGCTCGCAGGGGACAAGCCCCAGAGGGACGTGCTAGGGAGGGGGCCGCGTGAGGACAGGCGAGGACACAGCCCAAGAACAGAGACTCGGATGTGGCCCCCAAAGGCGAGAGGCGGCGGACGCCCTCAGCCCTCGGCGGGAGCGGGCCCTGCCGGCGCCTCAGTCCGTTCATCCGGCGTCAGAGAGCCACGTCTCTCGTGCTGAGACACCCCGTTTGTGGCGCCCCTTTGCTGTGACAGCCCAGGACTCCGTGGAGCAGGCAGGCCAGCTCCCTGCCGCCAGCTGCGAGGTCGCTTGGCAGGACTGGGGTTCACCTGCGGGCAACTAGGTTTTCTTCTGCGTCTCTGAGCCGTCTGGGAGGATGGCAGACATCACCCCAGCACAGTGTGGGGGACCCCAACATCCCAGGACCTGCGATGCATCGCTCACCCCAGAGAGATCTATGGAAGGACCACTAAGTGCCAGGCATGGCACGGATGGGGGACAAAGTCCCTGCAACCGAGAGGCTTGACGGCCACCGGGGACCTGGTGGCCAAGGCCACGTTTCTCAAGGGCCAGCCCGGAGACGGGGTCCCACTGCGGTCCTGGCTCTGTGGTTCTGGGGTCCCCGGTGAGGTTCGCGCTTCTCACCACCTTCCTGCTGACGCTGAAGCCTCCGCTCCTTGCGCCCCCAGAAAAAGGCGCGATTTTAGGTGCCGTGACCCCCCAAATACACGGCTGTCCTCAGAGACTCGGCTGGGTGCCGGTTACGTGTCTTAGGGGGAAGCCCATACATGGTCGGCCGCGATCTGGGTGAGCCCATGGGGGGCACTGGGGGGGGCACTGGAGGGGGCACGCCGTCTCATCTCTTGGCTTCTTTCTTCCCGGAGTCTGCTTACCGAGTGTGGCATTTCCCAAACCATCCTCTTAGCACTTTCTCGAGGTGCCAGTCACCATCTTCATTAATTCATTTCTTTTCTGCCCTGTGAGTCAGCGCCTTTCTGACGGACAGACTGCGCTGGCGGGCAGGGTGCTGGGGACCAGGCCGTCTGCGAAGCAGACTCAGTCCTGACGTTCTGGACACACGGCCAAACATGAGCGTTTGAACCGTTCGGTTGTGGCCAGCAGCGTGAACTAAGCGTGCCCTGAGACACGGAACGGGGGTCTCACCTAACTTGGGGTGAGATGCCCCAGAAGTGGCACGGATCGGCCTTCAGGGTCCCCAAGACTGGCCCTGCCTCGTGGGGTATATTTACGCTTCCTAACGACCTCTCCTGGGGTCGCACATGGCGCTGTCTGCGTGATGGCTGTCTGTCATTGTCACCCTGGCGGGTCTGGCTTGTGCGTCCCTCAGCTTTCCGGCTCACTCCCGGAGACGTGCCACCGGGTCCTGGGTCGTCCGGGCGCTAAGGTCCCTGAGGACCACGGCCGAAGCAGGAGCAGCGCTTCCAGCTCAGTCCCCATGGGAGCGGGAGTGCCACGTCCCAGCGCCACGTCCCAGCGCCACACCCGAGCGCCATGTCCCAGCGCAACCCGTCAGGGCACGAGTCCAGCTGCCGAACTCGGCATCCTGGAGGTGGCACTGGATGCAGCAGGTACCGGGCCCCATGGCACCGTCAGGACTGTGAGCCCAGTCACCCGCTTTGTTCACCCAGTGTCTGGCCGGGTGCGACACGGGTCTCCTCAAAGGGGCACAGGGTGACGAGTCAAAACCCAGGATTAAAGCATCCGGGTTGAAACTGGATCTGGGCAGCACAGTGGACCTTGACAGTGAGCTGACTTCCGCAGGGAGGCGCCCTTTACGAGCCGAGCTGTCTCTATGGCCGGAACTGGCCTCAGAATCCAAACTGTCAATCAAATCGGCTACACCCAGACAGGGCTGGGAGTGAGGGCGCAAGGCTCGGCTTCTCTCTGGCAGGGATTCTGGTCTCTGCTGAGCTCTGGGTTCAGATAACACCTCCCGGCTGCAGAGCAAGGCGCAGTCCGAGGGCCATGTACGCTTGACCGGCCTGAAGACTCAGTCAATTTTTTTGTTCATTTTTTAAAATTAAAAATTGTAAAAAATTAATAAGAAAATAACACTCATCTAATCTCCACCATCCAGAATGAACTATCGTTTACATATTTATATAATTGTTTCCAGTCTTCTCTTGTTTTCTTAAGAAAAACCATTCTATTTTGCAGAAATTATGCATGAATGTACTTATAAACAATTCAAATAGGCCATAGACGTCTCACGAAATGCATAAAATTACAACGAGAGATAATATTCATAAACATTAATGAACATTATTCCAAACACCTTTCTATGTGTACACTGAGGTAGAAAGATGGATGCTGATACTTATATGAAAAATAAGACAGTACTGCAGGTATTTTAATAAAAGATAAAATTTAATTTCATGTGAATTTAAGTCAATGAGAGTGAAGAATATAATGAAAATGGAAACAAATGTTTCTTTATTCAAAGAAAGGACTCCAGAAAATTAAGAAAACAAACTAGGAAACATAGTAAAACAAAATAAGATGGAACCTTGATTGATTGGCTATGAAAGATAGAGATAAACACACAATCTCACATTTGACATTCTCCTATCTCCTAACTTTGGGTGGTTACATTGTATTACATTATACAACATGTCTTATGTTGTATTGTATTGTATTGTATTGTATTGTATTGTATTGTATTGTATTATATTGTATTATATTAATTTATTATATATTTTATTGTATTTCTCCAGGTTTAATGCTCCAAAGATTTCTGTTACATTCTGTTACATTTTGTTACGTGATGAGGCTGTTGAGCACTAATCTCTCATATTATTGATACATGTTTGTTTGTGTAGCTCATATTATTGATACATGTTTCTAATATATGTTAACCCAAGATTCTGGGTTCTACTACCATTTACAATGACAATTCCTAACCCTTCCTTTCTCACTGTGGATTTACGAATAATTTGTCTTCTAACTCACACATGAATAATTTTAAAAAGGCAAACGACTGTAAAAATGTTTTTTTTTTTTTCCGGGCTTGAACTTTGCTTTTCTCTCCATGTATCAAATCAAGTCTGTTGGACTATTATCATTGTAAGTGCAAGTACCGTCTTAGGGCTGCGGAAGTCTGTGGTATCTCATTATCCCAGAAAAATGTGTTATAAACAGACATTCGGGGGATGAGGGTGAATCCCACGGATTAGAGAGAGAGTGTGTTTGATGTGGGCGACGTGTGGGCGACAGCACTGCAGCCGTCTGTGGTACAAGCCTTTTCTGGAGCCATCTTTTGGGTGATTTTATAGAAAAGACAGTTTTTGACAAATCTGGTTTGACAATTAATATGCAGTGTGAGTTGTAAGGAGAGGGTTGAACTGGGGGTAATGAAGGTTTAAAAATAGAAAACAGATGTAATATTTTAAATGACATTTTCTCGGTACTGTATTTATTTCCCCCTTTCAGTAATTAGTAAAATGTTTTCAGTTTTTATAAAACAGCTTATTACTGTGAACACAATAAACCCCTATGTGTAAAAATGAAATAAAAAATTGTGAAAAATAGAAGATACTTACTTTGTGTTGTGTGGATAAGGAGAAATAGTGAAAAAAAAAAGACTACCACAGGAAGTAAATAATTAATGGTTAAACCATTAAAAGAATTATTTATATATAAATAGTTAATATAATTATTTATATGTTAGGGCCAAATATATAAATAGTTAAAATCATTTGAACAAAAATAAACAATATTCAAGCAATTCTGTGAATCTTTCCTTCGTTAATTGTGCATAAATAATTTGTTACAGGAAAAAAAACCTATAAATCTGAAAATTTATTTTACTGGGGATTTAAATGTTTTTTTCCCCCCACAATTTAAAGACTGAGAAAATTCCTCTGCACTCTCCTCTCTTGGCATCCACGATGCTAAATTTTTAAAAAGACTAAAATGACCAACCGGAGACTCAAAGTCAGCAAAGCACGTTCGTTTGGGGCCATTGGAGCCGGGGAGGGTAAATCGTGTCCCCGTCCCTAGAGGTGGTCGGCCAGGCTGGGGGCTGCCGTACGCATCCACTGGGCCAGCCTGACCTCCCACCAACCACAGCCTGTGCTATCGATAAGAACAAGAGCCTTGAGAAGTCTCATGAGCTCAAGAATTTTCTGGAACTGTCTTTTGGATATTTTCAGAACAAAATTATTCATATATTTAAAAAATAAATGACAATGGTGACTTTATTTTAAGCAAATAACTGTTTTTGTTTGTTTGTTTATTCTGTGAGTTTTGGTTCCAGCAAGTGAGCTTTTGCTTCGAGCCGATTATTACCCTAAACACAGGTGACATGTAATCACCTTTTTATCGACACATTAAAAGCAAATAAATAGCAGAGCCAGTAGTTCTGTCTTGTCTGAAGGTGTAACTAGCCCACCAGCCTGGGCGAGGGGTGGGTGGGGACGGGGGGACGGTGACACGGTGACACAGCACTAGAAGAGGCAAGAGCTCTCCTGACACCAGCCGATGAGCAAAGCGAGAATGAGTGCAGCTCACCTGACCAAGAGTCCAGAAAGAGTGACGATCGCAGGGACAATAGCAAGCGATATGAACGAGTACCTCCTGGGTGCCGGCCTCTGTTTCCAGCACTTCATCTCCATCCCACATCCCTGCTGCTGATGGTCCTAAGATGCAGGCGCCGTTACAATCATCAAGTTCAAGGTCAGGGTCCTGAGGGGAAAGGCTGTGGTGTACTCCAGGTGCGGGGGGAGCCCGGTCCACACCCAGGCGCTCTGGCTGCTGTCAGGGTGTTCTCAGACTCTGCCTACCCCCTGCCCCCGCCCCGCTCCTTATCACAAACAAACTCACCAGTTCTGAGTACAGTACCGTGTGAAGTTACCCAACCAAAACAGATTTAGAGACAAGTACACCAAAGATTGGGTGCCAAAGATTCTTGAACAGTGATATTGGGTTTTTGCCAAGGTCAAAGCTATCGAACAAAGTTGCAGGACAATTGAGATTTAATCATACAGCAGTCAGTGGGCCTTGTTTAGGAGAAATCAGAGAAAAGAACAAAATATTTTAGAAAGATACGTAAAGAGAATGCCAGTAATGACTATGAGTAGAAGTATGGAGAGCTACAAACCGTTCCTGCCATTTTAAATCACATTATGGTGCGTGCCAACTTTACAAAACAATACCTCAGAGATGACCATTTTCAAAAATAATTTTAGGACTCTAATAAATAATCATGAGGAAATGTTAGCAATCAAAGTAATACTGTAAGAGAAAAAAAATTTTGACAGGCTCACCAGAAGGTGCACCTGAGGACAGAAGCAGTGAATTTGAATATAGGTAGGTAGAAACTCCCCAAATGCAAATGCAAATAAAAAGAAAAAAAAACAGAATGGAAAAATTTTACATTATGGGATATTATTAAAAAAAATAAAATACACATTATTAGAATACCAGAAAGAAGAGATAGCACAAAGCAGAAGAAACATTTGAAGTAACTATGGTTCAGAACTTTCCAAAATTAATGACAGACACAAAACCACAGATCTGAGTAGCTCAGAAGAGACTAGTCGGGATAAATATGTATCATATTAAAACTACAAAGACAAGAGTAAGTCTTGAAAAATGTCAGAATAGTAAACAAGAGAATCACCTTGAAAGGAACGGAGATGAGACTCACAGCTGACTTCTTCTCAGACTATGCAAGGAGGAGGGAAGTGGGGGGAGGTGATGCTGAAGGAAATATACTAAAGAAACAAGAACCGGTATCTTGCAAAGAAGGAAAATAAATCGTCAGACAAACAACAGCTTGGTTAATTCATCACCACCAAAACCTCCCTGTGAGAGTACTAAAGACGTCCTTCAGGTGGAAGGAAAATCGTACAGGTCGGAACTTGGGTCTACGTGGAGCGTTAAAGCTACACACGCAGGCGGAATAGAATGATTTATTCTTATTTTAGATCAACCTAAAAGCGAATTGTTTGTTTAAAGCATATGTAATAGTGACCACGTATTGGGTGATTGTAATAAACGGATGAAGGACATAATGACAGCGGTGTCACAGGAGGACAGGGAGGCAAGGTGAATGCTTTGCTATGAAGAGCCTGCACTGAGTGGGAAGCGGTAGAGTGTTATTTAAGGTTCTAATTTTTAAGAATTAGATGGGTTAAAAATTATGTTAATGTGCAATGTTAAATAAATATATTAGAAAAGAATAGAGATCTAAAACTCACGACAGGCAGGAGGCCGAAGCAAGTGAGGAAGAGGAGCAGTAACCCAGAGCAGAGAACGAAGTTGGAGACAAGAATTCAGTGGAGAAAATCGAGTCGTTCCTGACGAGTGTGCGCACACACGCACACGCGCACACACGTGTGCATGACTCGCTTCTGTTCCCCGTTTTATTGATCGCTTTCTTCCCAGTCCCGACTGCCTGCCCCCCACCCCGGCCCTGCCACCTCCCCTGGAGACCTCGACCTCAGCAGCACGCTTTTCACAGTTTTGAACACGTGGAAGAAATTCACCCTCAAGAATTTTCGAGTCTTCGCAGCCTTCCCAGACGAGGGTATCTGGTGGACATCAGAGCCTCCTGCAGGAGGTCCCCAGCAGGTAGCCGACAGAGGCTCGCTCCCGCAGGTCTGACGGAGTGCTGGGACGGTGACGGGGGTCGGAGCCCTCACCCTCCGTGTCCGTGCTCTGCGGGCGTGCGTCCTCGGGGCGCCCCTGGGAGCCCAGCAGCCGGGGGCCTACAGGATGCTCAGAGCTGGACCCAACTGCATTCGTGGGGTGCGGGGCCTGTCCTTTCCCTCCGACTGCTGCTCAGATCCCAGACTGGCAGCTGACGCTGTCCCTTGGATTAATGGGTTAAAACTTGACATCTTCTTAGTATTTTAGGTTTTATTTTCTTTATCAGCTTGACTGTCATGTCCAGAGTGCTCTTGCCACAATATGCTTTTAAAAGTGCACTTGTCAGGGTCTATTTGCTGCCAGCCCTCTTGATGGTGACATCGGCCATGCCTGTGGCTTACCTTTTGACCTCACAGAGGCGGCAGATGGGCCCAGTAATAAATCCCGATTATTGGAGAAGGAGCCAGTAGCTTGGAAAGGCAGGAATAAAAGTCCGGGCCGCTGTTCGCTGTGATTCTCGTTATGGGCTCTGGCGTGGAGTTGTGAGTCAGGGCGGGTGACGGGTGGTATAGACAGCTGCGGTGCCTCCCCCCTCACCACCCTGCTCCCTTCCCCTCTCCCCTCTCCCCTCCCCCTCTCCTCCTCCTCTTGCTCTCTGCCCTCCTGCCCTCCTGATGCCAACCTTCCCTCTACTTCAATAGCCATGGGGCGTTCAGTGCTAGGGCCCGGCAAGGCTGCTCCATGGGGTCCAGCCCCAGCTCTCTGCGCTTTTAGCCCTTGACGCCCCCCGACCCGGCAGACACAGCGTGTGGCTCGAGGAAAGACGTTCAGAGCAGGACTCACGTGCTCCTGGCGAATGTAAGAAGTCTGGTTATTTCTGCTTCTTTTTTCTTCTTCTTCTTCTTCTTCTTCTTCTTCTTCTTTTTTTTTTTTTTTGCGATAGGCCAGGAGGGGCCTGGAAAGTTTGGCCAACAGAGAAGCGTGCTCCTAGCTCACACGACCAGCCCCAGTGAAGAAGGTTTGGCTGTCAGCAGCAGACACGGCGCTCACGTTAAAAATTCTCAGGTATACACGAGGAGCTACATATCTGTGAGCATTACGGTTCGTATTTATGTATAAACTGTGAACTTTAATAATCATTTTTATAAAAGTTTAAAATCTCTTTTTTTCCCCTCTTTTCAATTTCCTTTGCCAAAGGAACCACAGAGAATAAAGCTTCAAGAAGAATGATTGATGTGTCACTTGTTCCAAAGAGGGCTCCAGATTGGCCTGACTTAACAGGAAAATTCAGGCTGGTTCTTTCGTTTTTGAAAGGGTTACCAAACAAACAGACAAACAAACAAACCCGACAACAACAACAATTTTTAAAGGATTTTGAAAACCCATGAAATAACAATTGCTTTTGCGGAAGCTTTTTTTTCACGGTTGAATTCCTTATCGAGCTGAAGTGACAGTTTGGCTGTCATCTTTATAAACCTTGTTTCACTTTCAGGGCTGTAATTTCGAAGTGGGAGTACGAGGTGTGCTGTCCCTGGAGATCCGGGTTTGAAAGGTGCGTGACACACACGGCCATAGGTGTAAGTATAGGAACTGGACTTTGGGGCTCAGGTGACCGAAGACCTGTGACTGCTTCTCTCTGATAAACACATCCCCAGGGCAAGAAAAGACTAGTTCTCAACTACAAACCAGAAGTGCTTGCCACAAAATTAAAGTGATTTTTCCTCCTCAGTACAGTTAATCTGTAAACAAAAGATGAACCAACGGAACGATATTTTTAGTGTCACGTGGCCTTGTTATTTGTTTATGAAGTGTTTTTTTTTCTCCTGTCATTGTCACACTGTCCCTTTCCTAATGGCGAGACGGAGCCAGGGGACCACACTGCCTCCTGATGATTGCACCGCGAGGCTTGTTATAAGACCCAATGTGAATATTAATTTAATAGATCAGTGGAGGTGATGGAGCCACGGGACAATCTCGCGATGATGCTTTGTGACCAGAGCAGGTGGCAGAGGCTGGCCACTGACCGGGAGGGAGGGAGCTCTTATCAAGGAAAAGATGAAGGCGAAACCCTCAGTTATTTATTAAGAAGTGCGCGAGGCAGACGTTGTAACTGGAACTGGGCGCTGTGCAGTCACCGGTTTCCTGTATCCGGGAGGAGCTGCAGACACGGTTTCCATCCCTGTGTGGACACGAGGCGCTCACTGATGCGTGCAGGGGAGTGAGTGTGTGCGTGTGCAAGTGTGTGCACGTGTGTTCCTGCAAGTGTTTAAATCGTGTTGGCTTTTTGTGTAAATACCCAGTTTAAAAAAAAATAACAAACATATCCAGGTGTTTTTTTTTTTTTTTCCTTTTGCAGAAACAAAAATAGCAAACAACCCAAGGGCTAATGTGCTAATTATCAGTGTCTGTGCGAGCCTCCCCGGCGCACAGCTCCCATAACCCCTGGACAAATTCTGACATATTATAAACGGTTGGAATTAGCGTAAATCAGTAAACAACAAATGGGTGCCAGCCCCGGACCGGAGGAGCGCGGTGCATACTAAGCGACTTCGCTCAGCGATGCCGGAAGAACCGCAGAGCAGCATCATTTAATTCAAGCCCCAAATATCCGTGTTTGCAGCGCATGGAAGGCATGGGGGTGGGTTTAGATGTCCCAGAGATGACGGGGAATGACGAGGCAGTCTCCCATTTCCTGGTCTCGTGTGCGTGTGTGTGTGCGTGCGTGTGCATGTGTGCTTGCATGCATGTGCATGCATGTGTGTACGTGTGTGCACGTGCGTGCGCATGCACACGTGTGTACATGTGTGCATATGTGTGTGGTGTGCATGTGCGCGCACATGTGTGTGCGCATGTGCGTGTGTGTGCATGTGCGTGTGCGTGCGTGTGCGTGTGTGCATGTGTGTGTGCGTGCGCGTGCGTGCATGTGTGTGCGCGTGTGTGCGCGCGTGTGCGTGTGCGTGCATGTGTGTGTGCACGTGTGTGTGCGCGTGTGCGTGTGTGCACGTGGGTGCATGTGCGTGCATGTGTGTGTGTGTGCGTGTGTGTGTTACCCAACAAAAACATCTGAATAACACAAGGAGAGACAACTATAAGGAGTGTAAGAGGGGTTGTTTTTTTTTACAGCAAGTCTAAGCGTTTAGGAATAATAATTACGACTACAGCACACACACACACACGGTCGAGCTGTAAGGACTTATAATAAGCAGCCTCCGCAGCCTGCACAGGAAAATTAGTAAATAAACACATAGGCACATTCACAAAATAGCTACCTTTCTCTTAAAATTCCTTTTGTCCTTCAACAGTGAAACCCGGACGAAGCTGGAACTTTCTTACTGGTAGAAAAGTGTCCTACCTCGTAGCCATTAATTTTTTTTTACAACCTTATATACATTTCAAACTTATTTGAGTATTTTTTTTTCTTTTTGGACAAATCCGATTTGGTTTAAATATATCTTGAAAGAGTCAAGTACGCGACAACGGATGAGTGTTAAGCAGCAGTCATCAGGTTTAATTAGGTGACCTCATCTTACGCACAGTGGGCGCTCAATCTGTTTCGGGCCTAGATGTGTTTTTAATTCTGGGGTCACAGCCTGCAGGGGGGAGGAGCTAGTCTTTAGCTTGCAGCTAAGTTTAGAGGTGAAACAATGAGAATTTCTGGACCGTTTTGGGGCCTGCTCTTTCCTGAGTACAGAGAGGGCTTGGACACGGACAGACCCTGCCCTGGACGCCGTCTCTGTCGCCGGCGGGAGCGTAAAGCCGGGAAGAGGCAGGGGATCGGAGCCAGTGGCCGCGCGGGCACACGCGTGACGTTCGTCTCAGGTGCCGAGCGGACGCACCCTCGGAAAAGACGGAGCAAGTGCCTAAGACGACACCGAATTCCTTCGTCAGAGGAAGTTTCGTGGTCACAGGATGAAGCCGTTTCGTTCGCAGTGGCTGGGAGGGCCGAGCCGGCCGCGGAGGGGAGAGGAGGGGGCCGCCGGTCGCGCCGGGCCCTGCCCCTCCCCCGCCCCCGCCCCCCCCCCCGGCCGGATTACCGGGCTTAGCGGGGCCGCCGGACATATGGTTTAATCACGGTGTGCCTAAGCCTCTCCTTATCTGCTTAGGAATCTGTTTTTCCCTTTAATTGATTCATTGTTCCTCGGATGGGGGTCATGGTTCGTCTTTCCTAGAGGGACAAACAGACGCGTGCGTACGGTGCTGTGAGCAGAACGGATGCGACTCTCACGGTGGCCCAGCCCAGAACGTCTGCCGGGCTGAAGGTCGCGGATCGGCTATGACGCTGCGACGACACGGGGACAGCGACCCGCTTACGGCGGGTGGCGCCCCGGGGAGGAGCAGGGAGGGCGGAGCGCAGGGCGGTTCGCATCCCGAGGGCATCACGCACGGGGCCGCGCGCTCCTCACGTCCCCGAAACTCTGCCGTTCGCTGCCCTTCGTCCTGACAGGTGCCCTGTGTTTGGAGTAGACTGAAGCGAGTGACAAGGACACAGATGGGACAGGCTGCGGGCCGCCTCGTCGCCTTCCCGGGCTTCAGCGCCTGCAGCCTCCCCTCCACGCATGCAGACTCGGGGCGCAGACGCGACGCGGCACCGCACGGAGCAGGACGCCCGAGCACCCGTCAGAGGACGCGCAGGAAGCCGCCGAGGGTCCGAGGGGACGTGGCCGCGCGCTCTGAGCCGCCAGAGGCGCGGTCCCCGTGGTTCGCCTCATCCCTGGATTCGCGGCTCGTCACCGCAGGGTTTCATGGCTCAAAACGACGGCGTGTGTTCTCATGCCCGCCACGCAGCTCTGCGGAGGCCGGGGGCGGTGGACTGTCCGCTGGGCGCTGTGTGTGCAACGCGAGAACATTCCAGAACGATCTGGAGCAGTCTCGGGGTGCTGGCGTGGGACTGGAGTGCGGTGACACGGTTCACTGAGCTCTGGAGATGCTCAGACAAGGCGGTTTGCAGGGGCCCGCAGCGCATGAGTACAGTTAAGACGTGAGGTCCGGGGTGCGGGCCGGACATTCGGCTGAGGTGACACGGACCCAGGCGCCCTCGGCTGGGCAGTGGCCGAGAGACCCAAGGTGTACGTGGAGTCACCAGGGAGGCTGCGTGGGCAGAAAGAGCGGGAACCTGGCCTCGGGACCGCACCCCGCCCCGCTCGGGCCGCGCTCGGCCTGGCGGAGCCCGCGCTGTGCCTTTGCTGAGATGTCGTCCGCTCTCCGGATTCCGTGAGAAAATGAAGCGGCTTTTGATGACAGTCGTTGGGGTCGCTCTGGACGCACGCAGACCACTGGCCTCCCGGCTAAACCACGCTCCATGGTCCTTACCTCCCCCTCAGTGGTCTCGGGATCGACCCGCTGACCCACACCCATGTCACGGAAACCTGGTGGTTTCCTTCGGCTGCGTTCCAGCACCCGGCAGCCGCGCCCTTCACTGATAACCGTGCCCTCCGGCCGCGGAAGAGGCTGTCGGAAGCTTTAGCTCCGCAGACAGTCGATCAAAGGCCGGAGACAGCCCGTCTGGGAGGCCGTGGGTCCCCCACGCTCGGCCACCTCATCAATTAGCGGCCAGTGGCCAAGGGAAGATGCATTCTTAGCAACTTAGTAAATAATGGAGACGGATAAATGAAATTTACTACATCAGGATGGAACACGCATCTCAGGCCGGTGGGCCTCGCTCTGGGCTGGGGGAGGGGAACCCGGCTGACCCGCGGCCACACGCGGGGCAGAGGTCTGCGGCCGGGGCCACGTGCCCTTGCTTAATGCGTGTTTTCCAGCGACAGGCGGGGGGGGGGGACGGTCCCCCAAGCCCATCACTCAGGTTTGTTCTCTCTCTCTCCATCCACCTGTCTGTCTTCGGACAATACGCTGAAGGTCAGTGTGGACCACGTTCAAGTTGTCCTTCAAGTTCCCCAAGCATCTCAGAAACAATTTCGATGGGCTTTGGTTACCTCGGCAAGGAGCCACCCACAGGCGGGATAGGAGGCTGTCACATCGGGTCAGGAGACAAGGCCCCAGGGCCTGGAGGGACCCCGCTGTGGACGGGACCCAGTGAGCGAACAGAGTTCATCTCAGAAGGCGCACGGGGGAGGCAGGGCCAGGGACACCTGCAGCCCCCGCGGGGAGGGTCCACCCAGCAACGCCCCCGGGGCCGAGAGTGGCCCTGGGGAGAGTGACACTCCTCCCTCTAGCCCGTCACCGCAGTTGTCGTGTGGCTCCCACATAGTTCAAGCCCCGATCCTGAGTATCGGGGTGCTGCCTTCATCTGGTGTGGACTCGGTTCATCGTCTTCCTGATCAGGCCAGGAAAAAACAGACCCCTGGTCCCTCCATCTTGGAAGCTGAGAGCAAGGGCGAAGCGAGAGGCCTGTGACAGCCGGGCGGGAAGTCCCACGGGTGTGCCCTGGGGCAGGGCCGCCCCACGCAGATGGGGCTCCTGTCCAACGGGACAGTCACACAGACTGGGGCGTCGGGGACAGCTCGTCACCGGATACACAGCAGGGGCCGGTGCTGGGTCGATAGATGGATTGAGGGGGACAAGGACATGTCCGCACGAGCCGCAGACAGAACGGTCCAGGTGGTAGAAGCACTGGGGGCCAGCGTGCAGGTGGCCGCCACGTGCCTCACGGCAGGCTCCACGGGTCTGTCGTGGCGGCGACACCTCACCAGAACCGCACGGGTTCCGCTGGCGTGAAAAAGGCAAAGCAAAAAAAAGAAAAAAAGTTTTCAACCGATCTGAGCTTTGTTCATTCAGACGTCAGATCAGTCTTCTCAGCAGGTGTCAAAACCGAGAACTGTTCATGGGGGGGACGAGGCGTCTACGGCTCACACGGGGAGGTGAGGCCACCGCGGGCGGCACACGGGGACCCTTCCCCAGTGGACCTCAACGTGTCAAAGGTGGCGGGGAAAGCGCGGTGACGCAGGTGGCCTCGTGCGTGTGCGCGCCCTCCGACGGGCACGCCTGGTTACCCGCGGGCCAAAGCGAGGGGCAGACGGCACGCCAGGAGCCAGCGGCTCGCGTGGGGCCACGCCGCGTGCAGACGCCCGTCACCGGGTCGCCCCGCCATTTATGAAATATTTTAACCAGAAAGGAACTTGAAAGGGACCTTCAGATTAGGGACACAATGGAAAAGCCTCTAAGAAAGGAAATATCTTATTAATTCATTAAGTCAAACTGCTTGTGTCTACACTTGTATGACTAGAATTATGGTTCATTAACTTCATTTCTTTATATGAGTTAATTAGCTCAGAGGAGGCCAGAAATTAATTACCAGCTTATATAGTTTGTGCAGAATGCCGTTGTTTATTTAGTCTCTCCTATTAACTTTTAATCTCTTCAAACAATAAAAGAGGTAATTAGTATTTTATAAACAAAAATGTATGCGACGAAGGCGAATAATTTCCCCCGATCCGGAAGCCCCCGTGAGGACAGGGGTGGCTGGGGTGGCGGAAGTCGCAGGCCTGTGCGGTGTCCACTCCGGGAGATCCCGGTGGCCCGTGGGGACGGTCCCGAGGGGCCAGCCCACCGGCCGTCAGAGGTGGGAGCTTCCGGCGCCCCTCGCGGGGCCCAGGCTCCCGATTTCCCGCGCTTCCTGCTGTGCGACCGTAATTGCCATGCGCTGAGCTGCAGTCGCTGCGGAAACTCACTCCGAAGACATGAACGGGACACTCATGGGAGACAAAGGCGCGACAGTGCGCGCCTGCGGCTGATGCTCGTAGCGCGTCCTCATTATCACGGATCTGAAGCGAGAGGCCGGCTGAAGTGTCACCTGAAGGACGTCGGTTCACGTGATTGCCTGATGCGTATTATGTAGCGCATAGTATATCTATTCAAAGGACACAGTGACAAAGTGAAACTCCGCCGGACACTGAGTTGATCTTTTCGGATGAGCAGGAGTCGTCTGCGATTTGCAGGACCGAACGCGCATGCTCAGAAAACCTGACCAGGCCGGTCTGTTCTCTGAACTTGTCGTTATCATGTAATGTTCACACTCCCACGGGGCATTTCACAGTCTGCACGCTTAGCCGCTTTCTAAGACGTTTAGTGAATGACAGGAGTTCTTTCACCAGTGTACTTTGGTAGCATGACATTCATATTAATTAAATGTTCATTTAAAAAGTAGGACCCTTAACAGCCCCAGCCCAGGGGCTCCGGGCGCACTGCGGGGCTGTTCTCAGACACACTTGTGTCAGTGGGGACTCGCCTGCGAGGTCTTTCATCTCGCCATTCCCTCCCAAACAATGACCTGAACTGCAAAGGTCCACCGAGCTCGACTTCCTTCCGTGCCCGGGAATCACGCGCGCTTTCCTCGCCTTCCTCGCCCGCGGTGACAGGGCGGAAGGTCGCGAGAGGAGGTGCCGCGCCTTCCCAGCCCACAGGGGAGGCGGGCGGGGAACCTGGGGTGCCCGGATGCCCTATCAAAGGGCAGCTTTACCCAGGCAAGGGCTGTCAGGGGCCCCTGTCTGGGCGGAAACTTCCCAGAGACAATGACTTCGCCGGTAGCAGTGATAAAGAGGATTGATACAGTAGATCTATAGTAGTGATCAAAAGAGCACAGGATGCAAAATATTCATGATTTCCTGGTTACATAGACCTCAATGCCATATTTTAAGGGTTCATTACGTTTTTGAACCGACACAGTGGGGCTGTAGGGGTCACTCCTCGATGCCTAACTGACCTGTCACCTCCCCTTTACGCCTCCTCCTGTCCTATGAGGCACCCCGACTTCTCCCACCCAGTGCAGTGGCTCTGAGCCCGAACCGCATTGCTGCTGTCACTTAGGTCGGTGGTTCAAGACTCGCGACTGCAATCGAACGTGCTCTGCGTGGTTTGGGGGCCACGACTCGGGACACAAGCATAACTGCGACCACCCGTTTTGTGAATTTCTCTCTGTTTGACTTACCTCATCCTGCGCACACGCGCACGCGCACACGGGAAGCAGAACGATGTTTGCGTGTGTTTTAATGTCCAGCGAAGGATCCGGATGAACCAGACGCTTCCACGTGGCAGAGGGGTCGGCCCTGCCCCAGGGGGGGCTGTGGTCTGAGGTCCCCACCCCCACGCCTCTAGGGGCTCCCCACGCGGACTCCGGAAGCTTCCGTCACTCAGACGCACGGTCGCGCTCGCCAGGCAGACGGACACCGCGGGTCCCCGGCCGTGACCTGGAGAAACGACCCCTTGACCAGGGTTATTCTCTCTGTCACGTGCGGGTTTGACTGAGTGCTGCCGCTCGGGGGACAGGAGCGGACAGTGGCAGCGCACGGCCGAGTCCCCGAGGCTTCGCGCCGAGCGCGCCCGGAGTCCCATCTACCTCTCATCCATTATTTAGGGGTGATTGGGCAGGCTTGGCTTCTATGGATTTGATAATCATTCAGATGTCCATATTTAATATGGAACATAAATTTCTCATTCGGACGTCGATGGCTTGTCACCGCGGAACAACAGTGCATAAAAGGAGAGGTAATGTATGGGTGCCCCCACACGTTGGACACAAATAAATATGGAAGAGGGCGCGAGTCTCCGGCGCGTGTCCGCCCGCCTGCCAGCGCGCCTTCATGTCACACTGGACAGCGCGTCTAATGGCGTGATTTCACGCAGCTGTCTCCTATGAATATTGGCCCGCACGCTGGAGATTAGGCACACACCAGATGTCTCTCTGCAGGGCTAACGAATATATCACCCCTGATAACGGATGACAAATGCCGTTCCATATTGTGTCAGACAAAACCGGGCTCGTGTAGAACAAGTGTCACAGCTGGGACAGGGCGTCGCAACACGGTCACCTAGGGAGAAGGCGGGCGGACGCCCCCACTCCGAAGGTGCCCGACCGGTGGCCACCGTGCGTCCCCGCCAGGGCCCGGGGGAGGCAGCTTGGAAAGCGCTGGGGATTAGGAGCCAGGCGCGGCCAGGCGTGAGTGTCCAGCGAGTCACCAGTGTCCTTGTCCCCGCGAGGACCCGGCAGCACAGACGGAGAACGCACCAGGCGGCTGGGGGAGAGGCCCCAGAGTCGCAAGCGACGCGCCACCGACCGGAATAGCTAATCGCTTTATTTCCTGCGACGATCTCGGGCAGCCAGAGAGATTTATGAGCGACCGAGCAGGAAATGTCACTGGGATGGGAGTGACAAAAACGCTCCCTTTTATGAAGTATTGCACCAGGTTAATTAGCTAACGAGTGCCGCGCGCGCAGTTTCATTCTGGGCCTTCTCTGTCCGCTGGAGCCACACGCGCCCCTCACCGCGGCGCAGGCCCCGGCGGGCGATGCTCATGGTCCCTCTTCACCCATTCGTTCGTTACGCTGCGTCTTTCCTCTCTGCCAACCCTGCGAAAAAAAATAAATCCTCTTCCGTAACCTTCACGCCCGACAGCGCCGCAGCGGCTGCGTGAGCGGGCTGGGCTTCCGCTCTTGGCCTCTCTGTGCCCCGGGCACCCCCGTGTCCGAGGAGGCTGCGCTGTCGCTGGCCGGGGCGGCGGAGGGAGGCCACCTTCTCTTGTGCCGACAAAGAAGCGGGTAGCGGGAGGGAGGCGGCCACCTGCCACGGCCTCGGACTTGCTAACGGCTTGTCCTCACCTCCTCCCCCAACCTCCCCCCCTTATCCTCACCTCCCCCCGCCCCCCGCCCCCGGCCAGACTCAGCTTCCCAGGAACCGTGTTTCCCCCAAACAATGCTGCACCACGAGACGGTAACAGTTGTTGGTCTGATAAAGCCTCACTATTTAGAACACAGATGTTTGATTATTATTTATTTCTCTCCGAAGCCCACTAATTCAGTCCCAAATGATCTCTCTCTCCCTTTTGCTTAAATTTAATTTGGAATGTATGTTGTTGGTAAGTGACAGACAGTTTAATTATTAATAGGGTTCTGTAATGTGCCGCCCGGCAGTGCTAGTCTCTTTGGGGGGCGCCACGCCGGCACCCCCTTCCTCCCGCACGCTGCCGTGGCCCGGGCGAGGGCGGAGGTGGGCGCGACGTGCGTGCGGGGCAAGCCCGCGCGGCTGTCCTCGTCCTCCGACCTGCGTGCTGGCTTGTCGTTTCGGCAGGTGCCACTCGGTTCGCTGGCCCTCGGGCGGGTCCCGCTCCTTGGGGCCGGGGTGTTTCCCGCTGCCGGCCGGAGGCCGAACCCTGCCTCACGCACCACCGTGTGGGGTCCCGCCTGTCGTCGGCCCGGGCCGCGGCGAGGACACCGGCCAGGAGCCCCAGGGGCGCGGGGTGGGCATCGGGCCCAAGCGAAAGCGAAGCAGGAGCAGAAGCGGGCGCCGCGGAGGGGGCTGTAGGACGCCTCACCCGGCGCCCCGCGCTTGCTCTGGGGATGGGGCAGCGGGGGGAGGAGTGCCGCTGGTGGCAGGCGGCCTGGGTCGTCATCTCTCAGGTCGCCTCTCTAATCGCAGCCAGCGTCCGAACGTTCGCTGCTGGCCAGAGCGCGAAGCCCGGGGGTGCGGGGGGCGGGGGCAGGGCACGCGTGCGGGGTTTCCGCACAGCGTGGGGGTGTGGGGCCGCCACCCAGCCCCGTCCTCACGGCAGCGCCCCGCCTGCTCGTGCGTGCGACGCTGCTCCGTGAGCAGTTGCGGGGATTTAAATGTCCCGTGTCCTTCTCCAGGCGCAGGGGCTCCTGCGAGGTGACAGCTCGTGGCTGGCCATGCGTCCCCATGCCCTGGCCGTTTGGGGTCCTGGCACACGCTGTGATGTCAGCCCCTCTCTGCCGTGACGCCTGCACGGGACATCGCGACGGCCTCTGTCCCCGCGGCGGATGTCAGCCCTGCGGCTGCCACCACGGTCCCCTCCTCTGCACCCTCCTCTCCCCATCAGAGCAGGGTGGCTCACCCACGGGTTCGTGGGTGCGCGACGGAAACAGGCACCTCGGAGTCGGGTGTGCAGTGACATTTTGAATATCAGTCACACGCAGAGGTCACGTGTGTTGCGGGTGGCAGAGTCCCTGGTGAGGACACGTGGCTGGGGATCGGGGGCTGGGCGGTGAGGGGCCAGACCAGGGGGGGCAGGGACAGGTGGCAGCTCCTCACACTGCATGGTGACAGTGCGTGTTTACGGCTGGAGCCTGGCATTTCCACATGGGCGACCTGGGGACAATCTGGTGTCCTCGAGCCAAGAACACCCATGTGACTGCAGGCGGCCCAGGGAAAGAGCGGGTGGGACTCAGGACTCAGGAGGGGACCCCGACCAGCCCCGCTGAGCAGACAGGGGGAGCCACCCGGCTCTTAGCCTAAGTGTCAGCGCCAGTGTCTCCAAAGCGGAGGCGAGTGTCGGCAAGTGGCGGCAGGCATGTTCCCTCCGTCACCTGGGTCCTCCAAACGCAGGCTGGCCAGTCTGGACGCTTTGTAATCTTCCAACGGAATTAAATATGGGTCATAGATATTTTTAACTTTAATATGTCCCCCAAATCGCAGCTAGTCCTTGCAAACGGGAGCTCAGAACTGCGGTGTCATTTAAATTCGGGATCGCGACCCCATGGGTCGGCACCCCTAAATTATTGGCTGCTCCCTAAATTGCTCGTGGTCTTTCCACTTAGCAAATGTGAGATCCGCGAAGGGGCTTTTCCACGGTCCCCGCGGACAGCGAGTGGCCCGCGTGGGGAGGCAGGAAGGGGAAGCCGGTCCCCGAGGCGCGGGGCCGTGGAATGGCGAGACCTCCCTTCACGACTGGAGTTGAAATCCGGTTTTCAAACCTCGTCTGACTCCCCGCTTTCAAAGGCCAGATGTGTTGTTCCTTTTCTGTTCCTTTCCTGCTGTGGGAGAGCTTGATAACAATTTTTGAAAAGCGAGCTGCAGTGTCCCTTTGAGAATTGGAACGGTGTGAACGTAGTAATTACAGAACTGAGTACCAGGAGGGGGGGGCGGGGGCGGGGCAGGCGGCGTGGAGGGCGCGTGGCCTCGAGTCCACCGGACACGTGACCTCAGCCTCACGAGGTAAGGGCTGTGTGTTCTGCTGTGTCCATTGCTGGTAATTTGACTCTGTATATTTTTCCTAACGCTGCTTATTTTTTCTCTACTTCTACTGGAAAAAAAAAAAAACAAAAGCAGCTCACTCTTTAACGAGCATCCGCGGGGAGAGGTGGGGGGGGCCTGCTCCTGCCGCCTGTGCGCCCCGGAATGC
>PVKZ01005142.1:0-60157 GCA_004027375.1 Macroglossus sobrinus
TTTTTTTTTTTATTTCTTAAAATTATGTCGTCCCATCAACAACAGTCCGTTAGTGGATGGGCAGAGGGACAGAGAGCCGCTAAGGCAGATGATGGTGGCATCCAGGTGGATCGTACGTGGGAGCCACTGAAAGACTCTCTCCCGTTTTCTGTAGGTTTAGAATTTTTCATAGCAAATTGTGGGGAAATGATTGGACCGTGAACACACACGTATCTTGGGAACCCATAAATACACTGCCGGATGTGTGCGGGGGTTATGTCTGCTGACAACGTGTGTGAATGATGCCTACCAGCCCCAAATAAGAGACACCCAAATGCCCAGCGTGAGTACAATGCACACAAATCCTGCCATTCCCACACTTCTGTATTTCTCAAGGCCGGTGGGGGCTGCCTACCCCTTCGGCCCCCCAGCTTATCCGATGGTTTTACAAGCCCCTACGTGCCCGGGTTCAATCCCTCTGCTTTGAATCCTGGTTTCCTGGCTGACTCTTGCCTGAGACAGAATCTGATAAGGAAGGTCCTGATTTTAGAACAGAAAATCTGGGGTTCAAAACCCAGCTGTGCTGGTTCTGTGGCTCTGGGGTTTGTCTTGTTTCCTCGTTTAGGACACGCGGAGGCGAGGAGAAATCAGGATAGCACGTGGAACAGTCGAGCCCAGCGCCTAGACGTAGGTGGTAACCGTTAATTGTCATCATTATCATTCCCATTTAGAAGATGAGGAAAGTGAGGCTCAAAGAGGTGACCTCATTTGCCCCCAATCACACAGCCAGGTGGCGGTGGGGTCTGGATTTAAACCCAGGATGACCGAGGCCTCCGGCTCCCCGGTCTTCCCGGCTGTGCCTCAGGTCTTGTGATACTGAGCAAGCCTGCCGTGGGTCAGGTGCGGGGGGCTGAAGGGGTGGGGGCAGCCTGCCGCCACTCTCTCCTGGGGCTGCCTGCCAAGTGGAGCAGAGGGTGGCCCAGGCCCAGGCCAGTCACCTCCCGGCCTCGGCAGGGCCGTCCCAGTCCTGTGCACTTCACAAGACAGGGGTCACAGCCTGCTTGGAACAGGGCCTGGTCACAGAAAATCGGTGACCAGCCTGGCCTCTGGTGTGCCAATACCTGTACAGCAGCAGGTGTCAAAGGCCTGGAGGATGTATCTGGGGTGCAGGCCGAGGCACCTGGGGTTGTGACCGCCAGTTCGAGTCAACCTCGGCCCTCGGTGGCCTTGCCCTGGGGTGGCAGCTCCAGACTCACGCTTCACCGGCCTCAGAATCCCAGTGAAGGTCCCAAAGGTGCATTCTGCTGGCCCCGACTGTCTGTCTATCCCTGGACGGGTCACAGTGCCCTGGGGGACGTGCCCTCTGACTGGCCATCCTGCAGTCAGGCTGGGGAGGCTGGTCCACCCCGAGCTACATGGACGGTGAGTGAGGAAGTGGCCTTTTCCAGAGAAGGGGACTGGCCTCCAGGATGTGGACGTAGCAAATGACCACGACGAGGGAACCGTGGCCCGAGCCTGTCCCTGGTCGCAGCCCTGGTGACAGTGGCTGTGCTTTCTCCTTCACCTCCACTGCAGGGGCTGGGCGACTCAGGACAGGGACACATAGGACAGCTGGCCCTGGGCGGAGGTCCAGGAAGCCCCGGAGGAAGGAATGTCCTCTTGGGGGGAGGGGAGCACTCGGTTTCCTCCGCCCGCCCACACAAACACCGGGTGCCCAGGCCCGTCTCCATCGGGGAGGTGGGGGAGTCCGTCTAGAACCTTCTCCCATACCCAGGACCGGGGGCTCCGGGAGAGCTGGTCAGACGCCAGGCCCCACGCCAGGCCCGTTAGAGCAGCCGCCTCATTCCATCCTCACCGGAGCTGCATGAGCTCCCATCTCACAGATGAGGACACTGAGGCTCAGGAGACGTTGCCACCGGCAAGTGGCCGAGCCCAGGTCCACCTGCTCCCACAGCCTGCGTTCTGAGACTCCGTTTTCTTCTGAAATCTCATCGACGTGTGGGTAAAGCAGCACCGCCCTAGTGGTAAAGCGAGGCAGCGTCAGGCCAAGGACCCCCTGAGGCCTCGGCTCTCAGCCCAGGGAGGGAGTAGGCGGGGGGGGGGGCGCCTCCCCTCTGAGGCTGTGGGCGTGGGGGGCAGCAGGCCTTCTCCACCTCCATGGCCCGGCACCTCCTCCCTCAAATCCCAGCTCGAAGAAACCCAGCCCGTGAGAAGCCTTTCCTGCTGTGCCTGTCCCCCTCCTAGGATGCTTTCTCCATGTCCCTTGTCCCTGAGCTTTCCTCATCAGAGCCCCAGGCTACGTCTGTCTGTCTGTCAGGCTGCGGTGGGGACAAGGAACCCACAGGGACAGCGGATCCCTTGGTGCCCAGTGTAGATCACGGCACAGAGTGGACACACAGCCAACACCCACGAATGAATGAATGAATGAATGAATGAGGGAGCGAATGAATGCATCAAGTCACAGACCGAGCAGCCCTGTGCACAGCCCCAGGGAGCGGTGGCAGCAGGAGCCGGGCCGAGCTGCGGTGGGGACAGTGTCCAGCTCTGGCCAGAGTCCAAGGCCAGCTTATCTTCACCGGCCGCTCTCAACCCAGCAGACACGGAGGCCTTTGGAAGCCATGTGGCACTACCGCGCCGTCACCCTAGCCACAGCTGTTTACCTGACTGACCTCATGCCCGGAACGCCGCCTGGCGCGGGGCTCAGGTGCACCCCGGCTCACCCGCATGGCCGCCCAGTCTGTCGCTTCTCTGACCGCGGGCTGGGTGCCCGCCGTCCGCAGGGCGCAGAGGGTGCAGCTTCGCAGCTGGTGGCGCTGGGCTCCAGCACCGCCTGGGCGGGCGGGCGGGCAGGCTGGTGGGGGTGGGGTGGGGTGGCGGGGCTGCCCCCAGGCCCCTCGTCTCCCACCGGGCACCCCGCAACTGCACCCCCTCTTATTCCTCGTCTAAGTGGCCGCCGAGGGCACCCTGCTCCCTCTCATGCCTCCAGCTTGGCTCCCTCTTCAGACCACGTCTCCCTTCTTGCCCACAAGGCCGGCGCGCATCCCAGGGGAGAGACCCCAGGGTCCTCACCCCTGCTCTGCCCCTGCCCGACACACCCTGTACCCCTCGGCGGGCCTGTTTCCCTCCCTGTATTTCCCGGCTGGACAGAGGTGGACCTGGAAGGTTCCTTGAGGCTGGAGGAGGCTGGGTGTGTGAGCTCAGCTCTCGTGGCGCCCAGGCCTCGGGGCTGCGTGGGACCCTCGGGCGTGGGTCTCCGTGCCCAGAGGGCAGTGTGTTCCCTGTAGGTCTGCTGCACTTGCCTGGCACAAAAGCTGCAGTGATGACAGGTGGGAGCAAGACAGGCTGTGGCCTTTACCCGTGACCCTCCTGGCTATCAATCCTTCCCGACCCAAACCTCAGGACACTCCCCAGGCCCAGCGTGGAGCGTCTTCTCTGCTGGGTGGGATGACGTGGTCCCAGGACACAGGCTGGACACGGCCCCTTTGCCCAGCATGGCCTCTGGCCTCCTGCTTCACTGGGAGGGACGAGGACAGGCCGGCCCAGGGGCTCCCATGGCTGGTGGCAGCCCGAGGCCTTGGCTTTTCTAGGTGACTTGAACCCTGCCCAGCCAGCCTACGAGGAGGGGGGCTGAGTACCCCAAGGTGTCCTTCTCCAGGAAGGAAGCCCCCTCCTCACCGGCCTGCTGCTCATCCCAGCCTCCCTGGGCCTCACACCCATCTGGGCTGAGCAGAGAGAGTGTCAGGGTGGGGGTCGGGGGGGTGGCGTCTGAGAGGATTTGGGAGGTGACATCTGCACGGAGACCTGAGGAGTGAGAAGGAGCTGCTCGGGCCAAGGGTGGGGCGGAGAGAAAAGTGAGCGAAGGCCCCTAACCCAGTGAGCCCAGGGCCACCGACCAGCCTCACCCTTGTACTTCCAGCTACAGCTCAGCAGGGCTCCCGGGGGCCCCAGGCCAGCCCAGCCCACGTGGTGGAACCCTGTGACTCTGGTGATAGTGTCCCGCTCTGAGCCTCGGCCTCCTATTCCCGGGAGTGGCAGTGAGGGTCCCAGCCTGGTGGCCTGCAGTGTTCCCACAGGCCCCAGAGAGACACGGGGGGCCCTCTCCTGGCGCTAAGGCAGGAACTGACTCTCTTCGCTGTCTGGGGGTGGAAGGGCAGATGGGCGGTGGACCTCGGGGCCGGGGAGGGTCTCCCCCTTCTGCTCCCTGCTTCGGTTCCAGAGGCTGAAGGGAGTTAGTTGAACATTAACGTCTCTGATGAGTGGCTCCAGCTAAACAAACACACTTTATCCCATGTCAACAGCAGCCGCCTCGCTGGCTAGGCTGCCCGAGCGGCCCTGCCCAGGCCTGGCCCGCCACTGCCTGCCTGGGGGTGCCGAGGCTGCCAGCGCTGCCCACCTCTGCCTCCGGCTCACGGTGTGACCACAGACAAGGCCCCGCCCTTCCCTGGGGTCGGTGCTCCTCCCTGACCTGGGACAGCTGGGTCACACAGCTGGGCCTGGCCAGGGAGGAGGTTAGGGAGGTGCGTGCTGGTGCTGCGTCTGACCCAGTGAAGCCAGAGCAAAGCACGGCCTTTGGAATCAGAGTCCAGGAAATCCCAGTGACTGCCAGCTCCTGAGCCCTGGCCCTGGGTCACGTGTCACCGTGCTGTTTCACTGAAGCCTCCATGAGGTGGAGGAGGACGAGGCTTCCCACACACGCCTCGTCAGGCATTTGCCACACGTTCTGGCTATTTCTGGATCTGCCATTTGGGAGCGGGTGATCCAGAAAGATCCCCGTGGAAGTAGGGGGAGAACAGGGATGGAGCAGAGTCCTCCGGCGAGCAGGGGAGGCATGGCTGGGCTGACAAAGCGGCATCAGCCAGAGGAAGAAAGAACTAGAATCATTTTCTGTCCGTGTCACCGGCAGAGACCAGCTCCAGCAGCCCGGAGTTTTGAACTTGGAATTGAGCTTGTGATTTAAGGCCCTTTGAGCAGGGGCCAGCTGAGAGGTGGGAGGCAGAGAGCAGAGGCCCAGGAGGGTCCGGGGTGGGGGTAGGGGGTTATGCACAGACTGTGGAGGTGGCACATAGCGATGCCAGCCGACACTGCTGACGGGTGCCAGCCCGCGTGAGAAGGCTCCACTGGGCGCTGTCTCTTAATCCTCGATAATCCCACACTTCAGTGCTGGTATTAGCTCCGTGCCACAGGTGAGAAACGCCAGATCGGAGGAGGAAGTACTCTTGGGGCATACTCACCCCATGCACGAAGGACCAAGGCCCAGCTGGACTCCGTGCCAGGCAGCCCTGGCACGGGGGATCAGGCCTGCGCCCCGCCCCCACCGCCAGCCATGTGACCCCAGACCGAGCGATTTCCTGGGCCAGCTCAGGCCCACGTGGAGGCTCAGTTCTCCACTCACCCTCTGACCCCAAGAAGAGAAATATTGTTCGACTGGCAAGAGGAGGAAATAAATGTCATTCTGTTTGGTTAGAGGCGAGACACCCCGGGAAGGGCCTCCTGCAATCGGTCACAGGCTGGGGGAGACGGTAGCCGCCTGCCTGTTCCTTGTCACTTCCCAGGCAGCGTCCAAGTCACCGTCCCCAGAGCGGCTGATGTCACCAAATCAAAATACTCGAACCTGCTGCCTGGGGCGTGAAACACGGGGTCATAGTGGAAAGCAGCACTCGCTTCCGAAACGGGAACCCACTTTCTGGGACGTGAACCCTGCCTCCCGTTCGCGGGATCAGAGCTTCCGTGATCTGTCCCTCGGAAGGACAGCGGTCCCGGCGGCCGCCACGGACGGCCGTGTTTCAGGAGATGACACAGAAGCCCTCCGGTCAGGTTGGGCCTCTGCTTTGCCGCCGGATCACGTGTGCGTAAGGTCATCGTTAGAAGCGGCGTCCGGCAGCCGGCCAGGCTGGAGGGGACCTTGGACTTGGGCATTCTCGTGTTCGACTTACTTTTTCCGAGAACGAGCCCACACCCCGTTTCCGAGCTCCCTGCATGTGTTTGACTAATGGGTGTGGGACACCCACCTCGCTTACCCGCCCGGTACCTTTGGGACAAAGTTCTCCCAGGAATTCTCAGGACACAGGGATTTCAGAACCAACCTGGCAGAGGTGGGGCCTCAGAGCCAGATCTGGGCCTGACGTTTGGCCTCTGCCAAGTCCCCACGAGCTGCGTGGCCCCAGGCAGGCTGGCGCACTCATTCTCTGAGGCGTAGGGAGGAAGCTTTTTACTCACCTCGCCTGTGCTCACCTCACGAGGTGCCCCCACCATCCCGAGGAGGGCGTCTGTGTCAGATGTCTCCCACGTTGGTTCCACAGGCTCAGTTCCGGTCTGGCTACTGGCACGGCCACTCGGTCCCCAGGACTCATGGCGAAGGCGGCCAGCTGTCACTTTGGGTGACCTCAGTTCTGTCTGACATCTTGGTCTCAGAAGCAGGAGACGCCCCCAGACCTTCCGATCTCCAGGGAGCCTGCCCTCCCTGCGGGCCTGTCTGGCTACTGCTCGGCTGTGCGCTGGCCACAGGGGTGCCTCCAGGCCCCGAGCAGCCCTACCTGCCCTGGCCCACTCAGGTCACAGGCTCTTCTTCTCTTCCCTAACCTGCGTGCACGCCAGGGCACTCCAGTCAAGCCTTCTCCTGCCCACCTGAGCCCTGCACCCTCCAGCCCTGCCATCTTCGGGGGCCCCCACCTAGCTGAGAGCCTCCCCGCTGTGCAGAGAAGCGCTGCCACCAGCCTTGGCCCCCGGGGGGGCCTAGAGCACCAACTGGTCCTAGAAGGTGTCCGGTAAGGACGTCGTGATGAATCGTACTAGGCCTCTGTGGTTGTCTTGCTTTATTTCTCAATATCGAATCCCCTTCGTGCTCCTCTAGGGTTGGGGTCCCTCATCTATCTCTTCCTCTGGGGTGACCTGGCCTCCGACTTTACAAAACAGAAATGCTCACGCTGGGACTGGCTCCCCAATGCACCCGCCTCCTCTTCTCCCCTCGTACCAAGGGAGAAGGGGACCTACACCCCTAAGGACACCCCTAAGGCCACCGCCTCCCCCAGACTCAGTAACTCCTCCACGTCCCTTCTTGAACTCGTCCCTGTGGAAGCCCCATGTCAGCGGCTAGACCTACTTGTCCCTTATGAAAACCCCCCACCCGTACATGCGTCTCCCCCCCCCGCCCCCGCTGTCACCCTTTCCTCCTTCACAGCCAGGTTTCTCCCCGTGCCCCTCTCTCCTGCACCGGTCCGGCTCCTTCTGGCCGGGCTGCCTCCGGCTGTGCTCCCCTGGGCCCGTCACGAGGAGATGGCCCACGTTCGTGTCTGTCCTCTTTCCCTAGGTCATCTCCCCTGGTCTCATGGCTCTAATCACACGCCACAAGGGAGACTCAAGCCGTGCCCCTCCCCGCCCCCCGGCACCTACCACGTGAGAGGCGCTCAGCAAACGTGACGGAAATGCGACTTCGTGCCTGCCGCTCCGGTCTCGGACTGGGAAACCCACCGGAGCGTGCCCCGCCAGCCCTCTGTGCGCCCCCGGCCGAGGGGACCCCACCGGATGGATGGGTTCCCCCACAACGTCGTCGTCTACCGCAACCTGGCAGAAAACTCACGAATCCGGCAGGAATAAAATATCCGGTGACACATTGCGCCCTCTCGTTTCTAAAAAGCATCACCAAAGCCGCCCCTGTGACACCGCAGGCCCTCTTCCGTCCTCCAGATCAGTAAGTAGGTTTCCAACTGTTTCCTCCGACAGCAGCTCAGTGCCCTGAGAGCGTGAGTGGAGGAGACGCAGGGAGCGGGGAGGGGGCAGCCTGGCTGGGAGACCCTGCCCCCCACACACCCACCCCCCGGGCTGGGCCATGTTGGCGAACAGGCAAAGCCGGAGCTCCTACACGGGGTGGGAGGAGGCCGGGGACCTTCTCGCCCGCCCTGCCATGCTGTAGCCACGCTCACAGCCGCGGGGCCACGAGCGGGCCCCCGGTCGCAGCTTGCTTGCACCTTGCTCTGAGTGCCACTGGGCTCTGCAGCAAACACGATGGCATGCGGCGACAGAGTGCTGGCATTTGGGGAACAAACCACACGAGGGCTCTGGGTGGCAGGTGGCAAGCGAGCTGTCACTGGTTATCAGCAAAAAGTGACTCACTTCAGAGGGCAGGAAGCCCGAGACCCCGATGAGAGGCCTGAGCACCTGGCAGGCGTGGCACCTGTCAGCCTTTTTCACACGGGGGGACCAAGTTTGATGGAGATGTCACCGAACCAGGAAGTCAGTGCTTTTCACTCTGGTCTGCACCACTCACCCCGACCACTTCATCAAGAGTGGGTGCAGCTCACCCCGAAGCTTAACTGGCCATGGGATCAGTGCTAGAGATGAGATCTGGGGATTAGCAGCCTGCCCAGGGCCACCTAGTTGCAGGGCTGGGCACACTCAGGTCTCCTGACACCTAAGCCAGTCGTATTTCCTCTTCCCATGAGGCTTTGCTGCATAAGCAGGAGAAAGAAGGACCCACACCAGGTCTGAATGGGCCGGCTCTGTCCAGTTCGGTGAGGAAAACACCGAGTGATCAGGACCCACCAGTAATTGCGATCCAAAAGCCTTCTGCGGTCAAGGGCTAAGGGCACGTCACTGAAAGCACCCGCCTCGTTGAGAGAAGATTTAGTTCTTCCCCCCATTCTTTTTCTGAGTGGCAAAGAGGCCTTTTAAAACAAGCAAAAGGAGAGAGACCAGGGCACTGAGGACGCAACGCTCAGAGTTACGTGAAAACTTTAAGAACTCTGATTTTACAGATTCTACTTTAACTGAGAACCTTGTGGGAGAAATATCACCATTCTGACCTTTTCTTCTCGGATACAGTGAACACTGGCCAAATGGTTTTAATTTCCGAATTTATTAAAATGATTAACCTCAATACTGCAAGTGCATGTACAAAATAGTTGTAAAAAATGTTTTTAATGAAACGTTAAAGAACTTACCTCGAATGCTGAAAAAGTCCTTTTTTTTTTCATTCTTTCAGTACAAGGAATACATTGTATCTCAAAAGTATTACAACTCAGCAAAAAAACAATTTAAAACAGTAGTTTGAAAAATGATTGCAAGTCGGATACTTTACATATATGTCTACGATCACCTCCTAATGCTTACAATGACAAAGTCTTTACCGATCATTGCATAAGCTCGAGCTTCTGAAAGTTTTACCGGATGAAAGTGTCATTGGCCTCTTCCGAACGGTGGCCGGCGTGTGGCTTTCGCCACCGCGCACGGCGACGTTCTGCAGCAGAGCTGGGGCGGCTCCGAGGCCCTACCCTCGAAAACGGACATCGGGTTCCCTGGATGGCGCCGGCCGCGGCCGCACGCGCTTGTGCACACTAGACTCCCGCCGGGGCGGTGACTGCTACCGAGTGTCACCGCTCTGACCCACGGGAAGGTCGGCCTCAAAGGACAAGGCCGCCACGAAGTCAGAACAAACGTCATAAATAAGTTACTCAAGTGAAGCTTAACAATGGAGAACATTGGGAAATGTGGTTATTTTATTACTTTTTCCTTGCTAGGGCGGGAAGGAGAGGTGGCCCTCGGCCCTCTGGCCCTGTCCGGACACAGGGTCTACGCTCGACTCTCCTCGGTGGCATGAGTCTCACTCCCACACAGGGACACTGTGTGGCCTGGGCGTGGTCGTGATGTGCTCTGAGTGCCTCGGGGCGCTTCGCGGGCGAGGACTCCAGCCGGAGCACGGCGGGCGAGTGTGTGTTTGCAAGGACGTCGCCCGCTCCTGCTCATCAGTCGGTCCCTGAGGGTTGGACTGCACCGTGACCAGCAAGGGACGACACGACACTGCAGAAGGAACTCCGGGAAGGACGGGAGGAGGAGACACACCCTACCTACCCTTAAACCTTTGGGAGTGGTATTAACTGCTGCTTGGAACCTCCTGGCAGGCGTGTGACAGAACGGAACCGGAAGCCGGCAGGGACCGCCCGGGACAGCGAGCACTTCTCGTGGGCTACGCGGATCCCCCAAATTGGTTTTACTCAGCAACACTGTACGTACGTGGACACATTTCCCAGAAATGAGAGACCCACTGGCGTCGAACACCTGTTACAGACTTCTACTCCCCAATTCTTTGTCCGATGATTTGTAAAACAATCCAGAGAAATGAAAAACTTGGTACTGAACATAAAGTAGCAACCAAAATTCTGCTCATTAAGTTACTTAAAATTAATTTCTCTTCTGAAAGTGCTTCAAAAAAAAATTAAATCTGACTCTTCTTTTAACTGATAATATAGTCAAAAACTCTTTGATATTCTCATACATTAACATAAGCCAAGAACTCCCACTGATGCAGTGCTTAAAACTATATATTTATAATTTCCTATTTTATTGGCATGAATATTTCTAAACTTAAAAACCTTCCCGGTAAGTTCTTTTAATTTCTTATGACAAAAATTTCTCACAACACACAAATATTTACAACATATACATCGTTTTCAGTTCTTTACATTGAATTTCAAAGACAACATTTTTATAGGTTACCACAGAACAAAAGCTGTGACTCATGTTTTTATTTCATAAACTATTATAAGTTAAAGTGAATAGAGTTTTAATATTCCTTGTAGCATTTTACAAGTGCAACAGAAAACTTGAAGACCCAAATTAAGATAGCTGTAGTTCATTAGATAAATGTTGCTCGTTGTCATCACATTGTTCACAGCAAAGTTTTGAAAAAATAAGCACCAATCATTCTTGCAAAGAACAATTTTATCTAAAAGGATCGAAAAGTGTTAAATACAAGGTCTTTAATTTACATGACAAGCAATAAATACGCCGCATGGAAACTCATTCTGCACACTGCCACCCTCGTACAGAGAACGTACTGGAAAGTGAGCTGTCACGCTTGTAATTGTACTTTTTTCGTTTTTTTGTTTTTGTTTTTAAAGACACCCATCTGCCTCCCGACCGATGGTCTGCTATTGAACCAAGGCCACCAACAGGACACCTGGGCCAGCAAACAGTGTGAAACGGACACAACTCCGAGGGGGGGGGGAACATCTAGCGAATAAATCAAAAAGCCAAAGATCATTGCTGGTGATATTAGCATATACTAGAAAACCTTAATATGCTGCCACTATGATTGGTTCTGGATTATTGAGTCATAGATTAAAGAGCCGGCTGATGCTCTTCGGTTAAAAAAAAAAAAAAATGGTGTAGCCACATTATTGTTTTTCAACGTCCCGGGTGGAGAGTTGCTATCACTGTACAGTTTTGCTGGAGCCTTTATTTTACAACGGGGCTTTCCCTCTAACTCGGAATTGCACGTGAGAAGGCTATTTAAAAAGTACAATAAAAATCTGCACGGATGAGACGTAGGGAGGGGCCGTGCGCTGTACACTTTCTACGGTGTGATGCTGTCACGTGACGGGACGGGAGACGTGCTGCCGTGAAAACGTCTCGGGGGAGGGATCATCGACTGGAATTTTTTGTTTTTATTTCTTGAAAGTAGGTCCCCCCGGTCCGATGAGGACCGAGCGCTTACGCGTTCAGCCTCAAGGACTGATCTTCTCTTCGCCTGGAAGAAATGTCAATATCGATAGAGTCTTTCCCCACGATGAGCCGCAGTCGCTTGGCGGGAGGGAGAGGGATGAAATCGTCTTCGAAGTCGTCGTCGTAGTCCTCGCCCTCGCCCTCCGCACCCGAGGAGGAGGAGTCGCCCGTGCTCTCCTCCTCGTACTGGCTGTAGTCGTCCACTTCCATGCGGGACTCCAGCAGGGACAGCGGGTCGCTACAGCACACCCCGTTCTCGTGCAGCCCGTCTGGGTACGACCCCCTGCCCTCCTCGTCCCGCTTCAGCTGGATTTTTAGTTTCGTGGAACTACTGCCCGATCCTGAGTTAAATCCGTTATTGAGCTTTGCTACGTAGAGATTGTTATCGTTTTCGTGGTCTTTACTTAACTTGATGCTGATTTTTGAAGAGTTCACCCCGTCGTTGTCTTGGTCGTTGGTCTTGCTGCTGCTGTCGTGACGCCTGCGCAGAGTCAGTTTGGGAATCCCGGAGCTGTTCTCCAGGATCAGCTGGGCGTCGTACCTCGTGATGCGCCTCTTCTTTTTACTTTTCGCAGTTCTGCAGCCGTCCTTGGTTTTGAAGCTATCGGCCGCCACGAGGGACCCAGCGACAGGGGACGGGGCCCAGTCCACGTAGCTCCCGGGCGCGCCGTCCGCGCCGCCGTGCCCGCCCTGGGTGGGGTGGGACATCGCGTCGGACCCCACCCCGGCCCCTCCTGGGGACCCGTGCAGCGGGGTGCACTCCTCTGCTTTGGCCAACTGTCTCACAAGTTTTCCTTGTCGTGACTTCTTTTTCGCAATGCTGCTGTCACTCTTGGGACACTTCGCTTCCACGATCTGGGCAGTGTCGTGAGCCAGCTCCTCCTCCGGCACCGTAGGCGCTGGCTGCTCGCCACCCTCCGGGCGCGCGTCCGCCAAGCTGCTGTCACAGCCGTCCGACGTATTTGGTTCAAGCTGGATGTCAGAGGTCTCCTTCGAATCCATTCGTGTCCTCGCGGACCGCCTGGTCGTGTAGGCGCCGGGGGCGCCCTCCCCGTGGGGGGCGCCCTGCCCAGCGCTCTGTCTGTGCTCCCTTGCCGCGTGTCTGGTTAAGCACCCGCTGGCCGCTGCGGCCTGTGCTGGTCCCTCCTGCTCCTTCTCTTTCTTGATGGGCAAATTTTTATACAGAACGACTTTCGGCTCCTTGAGGACCAAGGTTCCCATCTCGAGTTTTCTCGAAGCACTCTTCTGCTCCAGCCGTTTGCAGTGATTTCTTAACTTTATCTTAGAGAGTAAAGGCTTTGCAGGCTTTTTCGGTTTCTTTGGTACCCTGGAATTATTTACATGAGTTAGCTTAGATGAGGTAGAGTTGGAAGAAGCTGGGATTCTGGACATAGACTGCCTCGGTAACGTTCTGCTCTTGCTGGTCTTTTTCACACCAACTGAAGATTTGCGGCTAGGAGCTGCAGGGAAAAAAACAAACAAACAAACAAAAAAAGAAATAAAATAAGGAAAGATGAGAAGCGGCCTTTGGTAACCCAGGAAGGTTCAACGAAACTACGCCCCACACCAGACTCGGCCCCGAATGTCTGGATTAGACAAACATGTGGCAGACACTCCCCAGTTCGGTTTCTGCCAGCTCATAAGCTGTTTTCTGTTCTTTCTAATTCCTGCCTCTAATTCATGGAGCATCTCTACATTTGTGAGGTAAATGATTTGGTGATGAAAAGAGCTCTTGGCGCAGCACGCACCTAGATTTCACTCTAAGCTTGTCTTGATCACGATACTGGTCTAAAGTAAAAATTTCTTTTCCTGATTTAGTATTTTACTGCAAGTAAAAGTCATAATTTCCTTTTACGAATTCTTCTTAAAATAATCACTTTAAATAGCTTTCTCTAGTCCACTGCTGATTAACTCAAAGCAAGCCTATTACCTGACCAGTAAAGGGAACTGAAATACATCACTAAGAGACAAATTCCATCACGCTGGTTTCAAACAAGAACAAGCGATCCTAAGAACCACACAGATGTCCCCAGCAGACTCACCCAGAGAGAACGGCACTATCTGAAGCCGCCCCTTCAGCACTCTGAGGACCACCAGAGCTTGGCCCTGTCCCTCCCGTGACTGCCGGCTGCCAACAATCCAACTGCAAAGGGGAAGGGGCACGCTGCTGGAGTGACTCAGGACAAGGAAACAGGACGGCTGTGATGGCCCTACTGTGATCCACCCCTGCGAACCGACGTCCGAAAGGCCTATCTATGACTCAAGTTCTAGCTGCTCCCACAGGGAGCCGCCGGCCCTGCCACCGACTTCCTGCCATCTTCGTTCTTCTCCGTATTTACACTCGCACCTTCATCTATAGTGTTTTATGAGTCCATTTCTCAGTTAGTTCCCCGCATTCCCCGCCTGAAAACCCCTTCCTCATCGAAATACCCCTTTAAATCATTCACCAGGGAAGCGGAGATGGGCAAGTCATCACCATCTCTCACAAGAAAACGGAAATAAATAAACAAATAAATAAATGGGGGTAGGCACAGCATCCTGCCTGACAGAGACTGTCACAGACTACATGCTTGAGGGCCGTCACGGTGACTGCCGTTCCTTCTCCACGGCTAAGCAAGTTAGTCTTGATTCAATTTTACTGAGGAGCAAGAATGGCTCCTCTTTCTGGCATTCCAGAAAGATCAAACTGCCAAGAACAGAAGGCTCCGAGCTCAAGGAGAGTGGCTCATAAATGGCTCTGAGGGACCCAAACCAGCAGGATTCCCAGCAACGGAACCGACACACTTCCGTGTGGGCTGTCACCAAGAAGGCCATTGTTTTGTGAATAGTAGTGGTAGCAAAATTTAGATGCCACTCGATTTGAGAATAATGAACTGGAATTATACAGAAAACCTGCTAGAAATTATTTCTTAAATTGAAGAATATTTGAGGCAGGTCTTCTGCTAAAGTCTTCCTTCTGCTCACAAGGCTGCCTTCCGGGGACTCAGTTCACGTGCCTACTGATGTGCGCGCACACCGGTGTCTGTGCTCGGCTTTCTCACACGTGGCTGCGACGGTCCTTTGCTCGGCCTGTGGCTCTTCAAGGACCATTCCTTGCCAGGCTTAGTGGTTCTCAACCTTCTTTTTCCTTCTTCCATCCACGCTCCTTTCGTACCTGCCATCAGCCCTACACAACGATCACATATACTTAGGAATCTTAACCTACAGCAATCCCCGAAATCTGGATCCAGCCTGTCCCTCTGATGAGAAGACCTCTGCCACGCTCTCTGACAACGTCCTGCTCACAAAACCCAGTGCACGCTTTTCAACCCTCCTCCATCTGCAAAATGGAACACTGCGAACCGCGCATTTTCCTGAAAAACGCTCCTCCAGGCCGCTCTCGAGCGCCCCCTTCCATCCGCCCGCGGAGTGCATTCCTCAGGCCACCGTCCGCGCCCCTGGGGGGACCGTGTCTCGTGTCTTGGGTGATGAGCAGCCACTCCCCCGCGGCCATCACCATCCACCTGCGGGCAGTTCCCGAACCACTTCCTTCGGCCCGATTCTCTCCGAAGCTACAGACCCACACCGCCAGATGCCCACGGCGTCCAGATCACCCTGCCTCGCGAGCCCCAGCGGACGTGCTGAAACGGAGCCACCGCCCAGCCTCACGGCTGCTTCTCCCTCGAAGCTCTCCGTCTTGGCTAGTGCCACCGCCGCGCACACACTGGGACGCCTGACGCCTGCTTTCCCTAACGGCCTCACGCCATCGACCCCCGTGCCCTGCGGCGTCCATTCCCGCGGCGTCCACTCCTGCCACGTCACTGCCACCGCCAACCTCCTGCCTGATCTACGCGACAGCTTCCAGCCTTTCCTCAGCTCTCCTGTCGCTTCCCCGACACCCCGTTCCCCACCACGGAGCCAGGATGACTTTCCTGGGGCACCGAGCCGTTTCTGGGGTGCAAACATTTCAGTAACCTGACGCCCTAAGAATAAGGTCCAAAACTTTCAACTATGATCACATCCTTCCTCCTTCTAGTCCAGCCACGAGAAACAGGACCCACCCAAGTGGGTCCAATTCAGGACCCACCCTGAATCTGGGTTCCTGCCCTTCCATCTCTCCTTCCAGAGGAGTGAGCTGACTGCTGGACCACTGACCAAGCACTTTAGTTGGTGTGCTCAACAGCACGAAATATACCGATGCTATGAGTTTCAACAGTGACTTCGCGTTCATGTTTGTATTTATCAGTGCATTCATTCTCATTCTGTCTGGAAAGCATCATCTCACCGAAAGCCCAGCTAGGAGGTGTGTGTATCAAGTCACAGGTCAAACGAGACACAGACAAGCCGGGCAAGAGAAGTACGAGGAAAGTGGCTGACAGTGCCAAGGGCTCCTCACTGTCCCCAAAAGTGTCACGTGATCTTCCAGGCACTTTGAGAATGTCAGCGACAGTGGGCTAGAGGGAGACAGTGGCCACAGCGGCCACTATTAAAAGTCGGTCAAGAGACTAAGGATGCTGACGTAAGTGGAGTAAGGTGTGCCTGTGGCCGCCATGGCGTCAGCACAAACGCGCCACGGCCTCTCCTCCCAGTGCCTGGGACAAACACCAAATGCGTAAAGCTAGACGGCCACTTTAAGTAGAGAGGGGCAGTCTTAGCCGTTGTCACGTAGCAGGTGCCGTGCGCGTGGCCAGATCAGTCTGCGCTCAAGCCGGCCAGCTCCGCCTGAAGGGCGGGCTGTTACGGTGCATGAGGACCGAGCTCCTGGGACTAGTGCGCCCAAGACGGTCCGTCTGGTGAGTGGCAGAGATGGGATCTGAACTTGGATCTGAACACTGCCTCTAAGGCACGCCACAGAATTACTATGGTGACAGGCTCAACTTCTGGGTAAAGGACCCAGGCACGGCCCTCATGGCCATTTCAGGGTGTCCTCAGTCACAAGGCGACCCTGGAGAATTACAGCCAGACACAGAGCAGCCAAATGTCATCGGAGCTCCCTGGGTGCCAGGGCTGTGTCTGCGCGCAGTCCTGGGATGGCCCCTGACAGATATGCACTGTCAACGTGAGCCACAGTGACACGAGGACTGTCACACGGTGACACCCTCAGAACCTGAGGATCCAGGGAACCCTCAACGGACTTCAGAGACATCGGTGCATGGAGTTCCCCAGGTACCACAAGCAGCCTCCACCTTACGTGGCCAGCTCGGACTGGCAGTGGCTGCTGGGACGGGCTTCTGGGAAGGACTCGGAAGCAGCCCGAGGGGAGAACACTCAGATCAAACAGCGATGTCTGTAACAGGTGACAGTGACCCAGCACCACCTCTAGGACAGGTGCTCCGTAGTTAGGATTATGAGGGTCAACTTGCTCCGAGTCTTCCGGGTCTTGCGCTGACGTGTGGCATTCGCAGTGACTCACGTCCCACATCACAGTACTGACTACGGAGGGTGGCCGGCCTCCGAGGCACTGGGGACCTAACACCCAGCATCTTCCAGTAGTGGCATTACGATTCAGGCTTGAGGGCTGATTTGTGGACATGGCTTTCTTGCTGTCTCCTCTCTTGGGATGTTAAAGCCAAGTTGTGGCTCTCATGACCTTTCAAAAGGTGTCTGCATGGAAGGAAGAAGTCATCCTTCTCCTGACCAGGTAGAATGTTTCTTGAAAAAGGAACTGCTGGTCAAAGCAAGCAGTTCCTGTCACTGCTGAATTCTAGACCCACTGCAGGGTACACGTGGCAGCCCTGCATGGAGAAAGCACCCCAGGGCCACGCACACACGTCTCGTCTGCCTGCCTTGGGAGACTCTGGCTATGCTACCAGCTGCAGTGTTTCTTTCAAACAGGTAGGACATGGTCCAGACACAAACTCCAAAAGAAATACGGCGTGAAGGAATGCATGAGAGCGCCTGAGAACAAACTGCGTGAATGTGGTCACATGTACACTGGCCTCGGAGGTGGCGTCAACCTCTGGCTCCCTGGGAGCACTGAGCCAGGTCCATCAACTGTCACGTGACCCTCAGTTCATCTCGATACGCCGTGAACTACTCAGATAAACACCTCTGTCGGCAGCCACTGGCGAGTGCTGAAGGCTACCAGGCTGACACTATGGCTCAGGGCGCTCCTGCCCGCCAAGCTGGAGATGGCATTCACGGCCTGTTCTGAGCGTCACTGGGCACATGTCCTGTCTCGGAACTGAGGTGCAAACTCCCTGAGGGAGGGCCTGAGTCTCCCACGTTTATCTCCTAACTACGTTAGTCTTTGTTCATTAATACAGGTGGTCACACAGGACACTGACACCTTCTAAAAATATCTGTGTATGCCAACCCTTTAAACTAACTAGCGTACTGAGTTCAGTACTGACACATTAGAAATAGTTAATGCATGAAAACGCAAACGCCCCATGAACGTCACAGAGCCACTCAACGTGGACAGCGACACGGCTGTCTCCACGTTCCTACGTACACCTGTCCCTATGACACGTTCATAAGCGCGTCTCACAAGTCTCGTTTCAGCAAGGAACCAGACTCAGAAAACGAACATTGATTATGCTGCGTTTATTATCAGAACCGACAGTCGACAGAGAACGATGGCCTAACTGCTCTCCCTGTCACTCTGGACGGCACACACGGCAGCGGGCACAGAGGGCCGCCTCGCCCAGCGGGCACGCTGGCCTCTGGCTCCCAGCAGGAGGCAGGTTCAGGAGCTCACGGCAGGGACATTCGCCATCCGGGGACACACTTTCCCTTTTCTTCGGGATTTTGTGAGGGAGGGGAGCACCCAGTGTGGGCTGCACACATCTGAAGACAGGGAGGACAGCCTACCAGTTAGGTCTCAGGGGCACTCGGGTGCTGAGAGGGGCCTACGCACATTCAGGGGCCCCAACAGGTGCTCTGGGGACCATGATGTCAGACTTTAAAGCTTTATTCTTGTCAGGGACAAGTCAGATCATAGAGCCTGCTCCTTCAGCGGAACTAGAGAAAGCTGGTACCACCCGCACGGGAAACGGCAGCGATCGGAAAGGCCCAGGACTTCGAAGCTCCACAAACGTGACGTGCTTCCTCCTGCTCCGTCAGGCCTTCTTCTCTTTCTCTTTATTCATTCTTGCTCTCTCCGGGTCCAGGAGGTCTTGCCCCTGCCCCACCCACCACGGGCATCTTAAAGCTTGCTTCTTTCTCCTTTTCATCTCTCTTGCTACTTCCGGTCGTGGCTGATAGGTCACCCATCGGACAGCGACATCTAAAATGCTCCTTTATTAAACACAATTCGGAGTCTGGTAACTGGCAGTTTAGTGAATTTGAAAAAAGTAAGTTAAGTAGCAAAAAGGTGGAAGTCTTGAAGCCAGAAGTGAGGGACTCCCCAAGTCCACGACCCGCCCAGCCCGGGCTAGGCATGGCCACTGGGTGCCAGTGGGACTCCACCCAGTCCTCAGTCTTCCTGCAGGACCTAACGACAGCATTAGAGGGAAACTAAGACCTTGAATGACCCTAGAACACATGGTGAAGAATTTAATATCCAGTTATCAAGCAGACAATTCTGCCTAGAACGCCATATTGAATCCGGGGCTGGGGTACAGTCTGCCTTGGTGCTCTAATCACTTCTAGAACCTTGCAGCACGCTGAAGGGCAGGAGTCCCAGAGTTTCCATACTTAAAACAGCCAAACTATCGAAGCATGCTTCAGTAAGCAAACTGTGTGAAAACACTTAAAAAAAAAAAAAAGATACGCTTATGGGAGCTCCCTTACTTACTTGCGTTGTTTTTTTCCTGAGTGGTGTCTGCATCAGTGTTAGAGCTGACAGATTGACTGTCTGAATTTTTGCTGCTGTCCCCTAACTTTTTAAGCCTATTTAAGCGTTTATCAGTCTCTCTGAGTCCGTATTTGCTGTTGATAACGGGAGCAGGCGCAGGCAGTCCCACTCTGGATTTAAAAGCACCAGTTCCGCGCCTGCAAGAGAAAATGGCACACGTTAGGCGATGAGCCTGCTGCTCACAAGAACCTCGGCTGCCGAGGGCACCGGCCACGCGGGACCGGCAGACGGGATGCACTGACGAGGCGTCAGCCATCACCAGGAATCTGCCGGGCCTGGGCCTTGCAAAACAAATCACACGTGCGTAAAAATTAACACAGAAAACTTCTTAAGACTTAAAGTAGCGAAACAAAGTGTTATGACTACTGTCCATTGTTAACTGCCCGCGAGACACTACTGGATCCTGCAGAATTTCAAATGTAGGTAAAAATAAATGAATTCTTCAGTCTCCAAGCTGGTTGGTGCAGCAGGTCTGAAGTGTAGCTTAAGTAACCCACCTGTTAATTCTATTCTAGCTTTGTTCTGCACAACTTATTATTATTGATTATTGACAATCAAGGAACTGAAGAAAGAAACCAATTTCCATAAATTAAGTCATTACTTAGAACTTAATGTCAGACACATACAAAAATCCTAATTGACATTCTGTGTAAGGCTAGACTATATTAGTGAAAATCTGACTGTTGGAACATTAAAAACCGTTCACTATTTCCAGTTAGTGAACTTGAATGACCATAATTAAGTCAATAAAATGTGACTAAATAAAAGATACTAAAAGACTTGCTTTTACCACTGAATAAGAATGATTTCTACCCTGCCTGAATTACTTATGTTTCTAGAAGTCTTCTGGGGTAATGGTGCTTAGTCAGCGGGTCCCTAAAGCTCCTCACTGCACCTAGCTTTGCAGATCTGTGCTTTGCTCAGTGTGTAAAAGAAAACAATTATTTAGTTCTATTCAAAGGAATAAGTAAATTATATGTTAACGAGGTTTTTAAAAAAGCACTACATACTGTGTTTAAGGAAGAAATCTCTGGCTAAAATCCCCTTCACCAGCTTTTTATTAGCTTGTTCTGGAGAAGCTATATACTAAGAGCTCCTGACCTTGTGCCTTCCCTCCAGGAGGAGAGCATCCCGGCGTGCCATGAAATCCCGTGGGATGGATTTCTTCCAGAGTTTCTCCCCCAAATAACCAGTTTCGCCTTTTGCAAAGGGACAATTTTATTCCCTCTCCCCACCCTCTGACCTCTTTCCGCTAGGGGAGCACAGACCTAAGCCTAACGCAGAAACTATTTTTGGCAAATGAAGTGAGCATTCTTGCTTTCTCCACCTTCCTGGGATGGATCTGGAATTCTATGTCTATTAACGCTTTTGTAAAACCCACCACAAAAATGTACTGTGTGACTATGATTCTTTTTTCAAAGGTGCATTAGAAATCACTGTAAAACGCTCTAGGTGATCTTCACCAAGGCGGGCAGCCAGTTATACTCCACCCAACCCCAAAACACATCCAGAAAGTTAACTCATAAATCCTAAAGGCTTATTTCATTCCATATGGGTTGAGAAAGTAATGAGTTATTTTCAGATATTCATGCTTTTTTATCACAACTTGTAACAACATTTCCGGTTCGCTTCTAGAAAGATGACCCATACTTAAAGTATGCTTAAACACAGTGAGATTGTGCTAGAACTGTTTTACCTGGAGATCAGTTTTATCAGGCTCTTTAAAGTAACACTACCATTCACTTGCTTCTCTGCTTCCCGTCAAGTCTTCTCTTTAACTTAGGCGAGGAATACGCGCTCACGCGGCTGTAGCAAGCGCCACGGGCCCAGACCACAGAGCCCACGGAGCAGGGGCTCGCCGACTGCCCAGCCTGAGGCATCTGCCAGCGCGTCAGCCTCCACCCCTTTCCTGGTCTACACCGCTATTTACACTCTTGTTGCTTTTTAGGGAAACAAAACCAATGAGATGACACCATGTGGTCACTCAGCCGCCAGCTTTATCATTACATCGTGGACAAATGAGTGTGAACTGAACGTGTGTCTTGAAAGCTGTACTTTCTACATGGAATAAACTTTCCATGAACAGTCAATCACTTCTCACTGATCACTGAAGCCTGTGCGGTATTTTGCGTTCACCACCATGAGCTCTGCTGCAATGCCGCTCCTACGGCCAAACCCTTCCTACCCAGAGCCCACACCTCTGCAGGACAGATGCCGCCACACGGGTCTCCCCGCCAGGCACACAGGTGCATGTAACTTATTTTTAACCGATATTGCCAGATTTCTTTCCTAAGAGGTTACAGCACTTCACGGCCCTGGTCCTACTGGCCTGCTTCTCCGTCTCCCAGTCAGCAGCACGCAGTGCGCCTCCTAAATGGTGCCAACCTGGTGGCGAAAACGAGCCTATTTTAATCTCCCTGTTTACGGCCATCACTTTCTTCGTAGCATCCGCCTCGCCTTTCTTCTCTCCTGGAGCCTGTTGTCTCTTCCTTATGCGTTTACGGTCCTTTTTGGGTACGATATTAACTCCCTGCCACGTGTGTACGTCCCCCACTCCAGTTTATCATTTGTCTCTGACTCGACTTCTGAAAATTTTCATGTTCACCGTTTCTTGTCTTAATTCTCGCAAAAGAATTCCACAACCCCAGGGTTTGACGTATATTCTAAATTTTTTTTTTTTAATTTAAATCTTTAACCCACTTGGAATTGATCTCGTAAATGGTGTGAGGTGGGGGGGTTAGCTTGGTGTTCTTCTGGACACGTGATGAGTTACTGCTGACCCTGAACATCACGGGGGTTGGGGTGCCTTGCCGTCAAAAATCCACGCACAACTTCAGTCAGGTCCCCGCAGTGTGGGCTCCCAACCTCAGATAGAAAGTACGTGTGCCAGTGTCATGCTTGCCTCTCTTTTGGGGTTCCATTCATGCTCTCTTTTCTGAGTTTTGATGAAACTGTTTCATAGTAACTTTTAATATCCGTTAAGGCAAATCTCTCCTAAGTATACTTTAGAATTTTTTTTGGCTATGGTCAAACACACTTACGTAGAGCTTTAACATAATCTGGCCCCTCGTATTCTTTAGTCCCTTACTAGATTTTATTCCTCAAATTTTCTAAAAATGTTGCAGTACTTACTTAGAAATGTATTATAATTACTATTGTTGTCAGGATGGTTACAGCCCAGAAAAATCCATCAAATCTATCCTAGACACTCGCCTGTGATATCAGCGCCTCTGTACACACTCTGTCCACTCACAAGTCTTCACTGGGTCACCTCTTCTCATCCTCAGCTCCCAGTATACGGTGTGTCCCTGTCCCTTTTATTGCACTGGCCTCACAGCTGGCACTGTGTAGTCTTATCAGGCATTTGCAGGCCTGACATAAAGTAACCAGTCAGTTAACAGGGATGAACAACTGAACGAATTGCTCTGACTGGACTCACCCTCTCACCTAATTTCTGGAAAGGCAGAAACAGTGGGTGTCCCTGAGAATTTTAAGAATACGTGCAGTCAGCCTTTGTGTCAAGGTGCTCAAGCAGTCTGACGATGGCCCTGCCTCCTGTGTCATGTTAGGCCTTTCCACTGAGAAAAGGTTTGTCCGTATTCCTATTTATTGCTGACGCTAAGTCTGGGGGTCGGTGGGCTTACCCCCTGTGGCCACTGAGAAACTGAGACTCAGTAACGAGAACTCATCTGTCCGAGGAATGTGACCTGTGTGGTCTTGAACTAGGGACGCTGTTTCAGGGCGGGCGTGGGGTCCAGAGGGTGTGGTCGCGTTCTTCATGACAGCCTTCGAAACACACTGCCTGCTCCATCCCATCATTCATTTACCAAATATTTATCAAAAACCTACCACCTGCCAAGTACTGCGTTGGATGCTGGGGATGCAGCGGTAAATAAAAAGATAAAAACCTCTGCCTTATTAGAGCTTCTATTTTAATGGGAAAATAACCAAAAAACACGATATAATTTTTTGCTAATGTGTGAGTATTATGGTGTGCTGTTCTACATGCTTTATGTTAAATAATATCCTCACGGTAATCCTATGAAGTAGCTTCTGATGTTATTCCCACTTTACAGATGGGGTAAGTAAGGCACAAACGCAGCTCAGCTGCCCAAAGCCACACAGCTAACGAAATGCAGAGGCACAGTTCTGACCCAGGCCGTCCTACTCCAGACCTCGGGCGCCTGCCTGCCCCTTCACTGTGCGTCTCTCTGAGATGATGTCAAAGCACCTTCAACTACAGGTAAACTGCTTCATGGATGGAATGGTCTTTCTGTGGACTGGTCTAAGCTTTCACTGATGTTTAAACCATTTTCCATACAGAGAAAGACACATCGTACCCTCCCACCCCCCAGTACAGGGGGGCCTCTGGCTATTCAGAACGAGGAGAACGGGGCCCCCGGGGAACCCGTCACCGCTCCGCGGCCTGGCTGGCTGGGGGCTGGGTGTCTATGCGTGTGAAGCAGCACTACCAGCTCTCTTTGCTCACATTCACAGAAGTCACATGGAGTGGAAAGAGTGAGGGCTCTGACGTGAGGCTGCCCTGGGCTCAGAGGTGAGGTGGGCACACTGCTAGTTCTCCCTCGCACAGACAGCTGAGGGCTGAACGAGTGAGAGCAGGTGTTCCGCACAGCGCAGGGTACGAGAGACAGGCTCTGCAGAGCCAGGGTCACTCTGCTGTGTCACCAACGCCAGCCCGCGCCCAGGCAGCTTGTGGGGCCGCCTCTGTGAGCCTGTGTGCACACACGGTCCTGCTGAGGCCCGTCTGGGGGATTTCTACACGGACTCCAGAATCTTGATGGGTCACACAGAGAGGTTCCTCCCTAAGTGACGGGACTCGGGAATTATGAAGACTGTGTGCATCGGAACACAGGAATTCCAGACACGGCTTGGAAATACACAAGAAACTTCAGAATTTCCACGTGACTGTCAATAGCTGAACTTCACTTGCCAGTCTGGGGGGCAACCCCACACTGGAGAGTGAGCGTGTGCATGTGTGAGTGTGTGTGTGTAAGGTTTACCTATTCTCTCCTTAGGTATATCTGAATTCTGGTCCATTCGCAGTAACAATAAGATGTTACATGACCAGGTGCCAGCGCCCCAAACAGCACTGCAGCTCTGACGCTGTCCGTGCACCCTGCACCGGGTGCCACGCTGCGGACCGTAAAGACGACCCCGCCACGTGCAAGGCAAGGAGACGACGTGATCTGCTGCCCACAATCCTCTGGCGGTTAAAACAACGTACAAGCCGAACGTCGAACTCCATACTTTACCTTTCGCAAGTGTAACACTCGCAGAACTCATTATTTTCTCCAAAAAACCCATCTCCATAGTAACAAGAAATTTCTTCTCCAGGTTCAATGTCTCTCAGAGCCTTCACACACGCTGTATCTCGACCCGTTGACACAAACTGAAATAAAACGCACGCACTGAGACACTCGGACCTGGACAGGAACTAAACATTTGAGATAAAAAGAAAAAAGTTCTGCTTACCTTGCAGTTAGGTCTGCAATCTGAAAAATGTCCAAAAGATAAAGTCAATTAACTGTAGGAAAGATCTGAAACACGAACAATTACAGAAATCTGACATAAGCTTTCCGTGTGATTTTACAGCTTTTGATAGAAGTTTAGGTCTCCAGTTAAACTACAGGAGCATTTATTTTAATAACTTTGCGGGAGAAAAACAAAAAAATCGTATTTCCAACCCTCCTTTAAGGGAAGATAAAGGTCTCGCTCAGTGGGATACGGCCACTGTCATTTTTAGCAGTATGCCCAACACTAGCGCTAGCACCTGGGAAGTGTCGCTTACCATGGTTGATAAACGCAGCAGGACCGAGCCAGAGCTGGGCACAGTTTTTCCTTGTGGAATACATGACACTGAAGTCGTTTTCTCCATGTCTAAGTAGCATGTTCTCCTCAATTTCTGAAAGTTCGGCAATACAACCCACCAGTAATTCTATTTTGTCATTTCGTTTCCTATTTAAAATATGTGATGTTAAAAATTACTAGTAATTATAAATAATAAGGCTTCTTTTAATATAATAAGCCTGTCCAATAAATACCCAGAGCTGAGAAGACCTAGCCATGGTGTCTCAGCTGACTCGCTGGGCTCCCCACCTAGAAACCCCCGAGCCCGGTGCCACGGCCGCCTGCGCAGCGGCCTTCTCCGCACAGGAGGCTGGGGCGGGCGTCCCGCAGGGCACAGCGCGCCCTGTGCCCCTGCGGCACCGAGCGCAGCGTCCTGCAAGCAGGCGGGGCTCCTGCTGCACTGAACTCCACTTGCTGACACTGGATGAGGGGGACAGGATGAGCAGTAGGGCAGGGTTCCAAGGACCCGGAACGGGGTGCCGACCCACTAGAGCAGCACTGCGTCACAGAAACGCAGTGCGAGCCAGGCACAGGCCCTCCGTTTTCCAGCAGCCACGTTAAGAAAGTAAAAAGAAACAGGTGAAATTATTTTCAGTAACGTATTTTAACCCAATATACCCAAATGCTGTTTCGCCAGGTAATCAGTATGATTAATGAAAAAGATGATTTAATAAAAAATGTAGCATTCATATGACAGCACTTCCCAGTTCAGGTGAGCCACATTTTGAGGGCTCAGTAGCCACAGGCGGCCGGCGGCTACCATGCTGGACAGTGCAGCTCTAGGACCCAAGACGTTCAAACTTCCACGGCCGTCCACGACACACGGAAGCACGGGAGCGGATGGGCAGGCCTGCCGCCATCCCGAGGAAGGCGACATACGCTCACGTGCACACACCCATCCCAGCCTGGGAGCGACACTCTTTGCCCACGCCATTTCAGGCACCTGACGCTAAAATTTCTGCTGTAAAAATACTGGGGTGGTACGTGAGAGGGGTCTACGTGCTTCTTTTGGGAGAAAAGGTGGGAAAAGGCACTAGAGGGCAGGATTTAAACCACATGTCCTCTCTTTCACGTACGGCTGTTACCTCCCTAGCGGGCGGGTTCAACTCCACTCCTTTTAAGCTGGGACACGGGTATTTTTAAAGCAGGCAATGCACTAGGAAGTTTCCACCTGGAAAACTCCTGAGGCTTCGCACTCAACCTTTCTCCTGGGCCAGGAAAGGACTGACTCTGGAAGCCAGGTCACCCGACCCGGACGTCCCGGACCTCTCAGGAGCCCCCTCGCTGAGCAGCATCCAGACTCAACAAAAGGAAAAGGAAAAGCACTCTGGCTTGTAGGGACGACCTGCGTCAACTCGGACCTCATGCCAATCAATCAGGACGAATAAAGAACAATCGATACAGCCCGGTCGCTGGGCCAGCGCGCTGACCCTGCGCCGGCTCCTCTAGGGGGCGCTCTGGCCTCATTCCTTCCCACGACTTTCTGAGCATTGCAACAGTAATTTGAGAGAATTTTAAATAAAATTATTTCATGGATTTATACTAGCATAATAGTTACCACTCTTTTGTTGCCACTATTTTAGCTCCGTTTTGTTCTGACGAGTATCTATTACAAGGCAGTATTTCAAATCCACTGTCAGTTGCAAACATTCGCAAGTAAATGAACACCTAAAACGAAAAAAATAATCGATATTAACTTTATATTAGATTGCTTAACCTGCTAGACATTCCTCGAATTATAAAAGCAAACCACCACCAACAATGTAAAAGAAATTTAGATCAGTAAGTAACAAACTTGGTTGGAATTTTACAATTTCACATATTGAGTCACGGCTTGCTATGTTACTCTAAAATTTCACAAAGAATTTCACTTCTAGGTGACAGGTTTCTCCTTGGATAGGCAGATCTTGTATGTTATTAGGTCTTCGTGTGATTAATTTTATGAAAAACCGATTTAAAGTTCTAGTGTTCACTAAAATTTAGGCTTTGGTGTCCTTTATTCTTATCCAAACATAAAAACAACATTCATCTTATTAAGAAACGTACATGCTCCTTGAATAACTTCTCCTGCATTTTGTTCTTGTTGAGAAAATAGTGCCGTGCCCATTCGCCTGAAGTCAAGCATTTGAAGGCTTTCTCCAAGTGCTCATCTTTCTTAAAACGCTCAATTACTTCCTTCAGCTCTTCTTGTCTTCCTTTAATAGGCCGAAATCTGAAAATAAAACCCAAACGATAACTTTAGTTACCTGCTATCCCCCTTGGGCCACTGTTAGGAGGTCTTGAGAAAGAGGTAACCTAAAAACCACCAGACCTATAAAGGAGAATCATCAATAACCTTGACAATTACTACTGAGTAATAGTGATCACCAGGAAATATATTTTCTCTCTCTTCAAAGTGCATTGTAATGATCTTATTTCACTGTTATCTCATTAACTGAGAGGTGACCAGATGATTCAAATGAATGCTGACTGATTCAGGCTTACACCCGTCACTTGCTTCGGAAGGTACAAAATCAAAGACCTAGAATAGAGCTCGTCCAGCTGAGTGTTGGAATGACAAAAAAAATTTTTAAACATCAGAATCAAGCCAGGAGAGTGCCAGGTAATAAGCTTTAGAAAAATGAAACAAGCAAAATCACGCCATAAACAAAAACATTCTCTCTGTATACAGACAGAAAAACCCCAAACTAAGTATCCCAGTGGATCCTCAAATACACCCTGATGTTCCAATGACACTTGTAGCTACATAATAACACGTGATACCGTCACGGTCCAAGACAGACTTAAGTTTGCAAGCCCCTCATGCTGAAGTTATGATCTCAAAAAACACGTATACTGTAACTGAAGGGATTTCGATCTTAATTTCAAAACTTCTCCTCATATTAACTTCATTTGGCTTATTTTCCCAAATAAAGTTCTTTTTTTTTTTAAACATCCAACCAAAATAGGAATCATAGATTTCTATTCAAATAACATATACTAAGAAAAATATTAATGGCTCAGGAGAAAAAAAATTTGAAGCATGCATTTTACTCCAACAATTAAAACTGTATTTCAAAAACTTGAAATGCTACAACTCAGGTAAGATCTAGCATTCGAGCAGAATTTTTTTCTACATAAACTATCCTAAATGCGTTCATACCATTTCAGTAAAATTTTAAGCCACAACATCTCAGCCAGGCTTCTTCCCTAGGTGCCGCGTACACTGCCGCTGAGGTGAGAATAGGAGCGGGAGAAGGTGTGGCCACCTTAGCCACAGGGACGTCTGGGCTTCCGCCCAGGCCAGCTGTTTGTAAGGAATACATGAAGAGTGACGTATGAGAAACTCCACAAGGGGGAACTTCACTGGGACACACACATGCATCAAAAGTTATATAAAGCACCCTCGTGCAAATACACGTCAGTGTGGTCCAAGCTGCATCGCTACAGCTTTTCAAAGTAGGGAAATTATAAAGTAATATTGAAGAGGGCGTTTTGGAGTTAACACAGATATGGGCAATGAGGAAAGTGGTGACTTCAGCTTTCTAAGGAAAAAGCAGAATATTACTACAGGCAGGAAAGAATCAAAAGGCAGCAGGCAAAGTGAGAGGACATCTAAGAAGGAGGCTAGATTCAAAGAGATGGACAGGCTGGAAGGATCGGCTAGCCAATCATAAAAGGGACGTGTTAGCACACAGGTGAGGGGAGACGGGGTCCTGGACAGATGTGACCCCGCTCACTGGACAGGACTGCAGGTCGATTAAGGCACGCTGACACCTCCAGGAGACTCTAGTTTCAGCAAGCTCTCAGACATTAAGAACTCACTGAAAGCGTTCAAACACATCTGAGACGCGAAGCAAGGGCCATGCCTTCACTTTCACGTTCAGTTAATCCCAGCGCTGACACACAGATGTGTGGAGTCCTTTAAACAATGCAAATGCCTTCAGCTAGACTGACGGAACAGAGCATCGGAGAAAGACCACCGCAGTAACCGTGGGAGCACCCACACCTCCACATGGAGCCGCTGACGTGCGCACGTCACACGTGATTCTGTCAAGACTGGGTTTCCTCGACCCTTCCTGCCGCAGCCCTAACTGGGGGCTATTTGCATAGAAGGCGAGAGAAGACCATCAAGCAGCTGTTACCGGAGGCATGCCACTGGGTGTGACACGACACAGAAAATGGCGGATAACCCACATTTTGCACAGTGAACAGAAAAGCGATAGTTCCCAAATACGATGAATCATCCATGACGTTACTGCAGGGCTACAAAAAAACCCAGAAAGAGCCAAGCAATCTTCACACGTTCCATGTGGAAGTGACCAGTGGTGACGTCGATTTTGAAAGAACTGCATGACTTGACATGTTAGCAAGCAAGTCACCGTCAGGGCTACATTTACCTAAAGCTTTAAGAACGCGAGAGAACACAGTGAGAGGCTCAGAATGGACACGGCTACTCCAGACAGGCCTCCTGCGTGCGCGCTACTCCCCGTCGGAAAGTGCCTCTCAGTTGTCCTCAGCTTTGTTTACCCTTGTTCACGATGCAAACAACGTAGATACTGAAACCAACACAACATCATCAATCAGCTCTTGGTTTGGTAACCGTCTGCCTGCCTTGAACTGACCTTCCTTTCTGCTTTCCTGACTTCTAGCAGCTGAAACCCAAACAAAATACGCAACACTATTACTTGCTACCCACTAGCAAGGACCTCCGTTTCCCTTAAACCGTCATTTACTGTCGAAAGGTACTGTCACAGTTGGCTGCTTTGGGCACGAAGAGACAGTGGGGCAAAGGAAGGAGGAAATGGTTCTGGTGTGGCCGGGGAGGGGAGGAGACGGTGGTTTTCGATAATCCTGTAGAAGTGGGTCAAAGTCACCTGGCTGACAGGCCAAGCCCCGCACCATTATAACGAACTCTGCAGGGAAAGAAAAATCATTTAAAAATATAAGATGGTTACACTATCAGGGCCAGAGCAAAAGGCACGGAGGACCTTAGAAAAAAATTAAAATAATTCTCTATTGTTGAGCAGAGAGATGCCCACGTCCTCCCCCCATCACAGCTGCTCTAACGCTCCCACACCAACTGCACAAAGCCGCCCTGATGCCCTGGTTCTCACAGCTCTAAGCAAATCCAGACCATCCAAAACAACCCTTGTGCTGCACGAATGAGGAAAATACGGCCCCATCAGGGCTCATGGGAGGGTGGGACCATTACGTGGACCTTTGAGCCCACTCTCTCATGCGGACTCGGGGGCCCTCTGGTGTCCTTGCATGATCAGAACAGGATTTGCCTCGGGGTTGCCAGGGAGCGCCAGCCCCGAGCCCAGCCAGAAACGGCGCTGGTGGAATCCTGACGAAGCAGTTAAAGGGGTGGACACAAATATATGCTCTTAAATGCAGTATCTGGGGTGATGTGGGGTCACCGACGAGGCAAGAAAAACAGGTATCTGGCACTTCCAAATCAATACGCCCCTCCTCCCTCTCAACACGACGTTGCTACTTGAAATAAACCAAACACTTGTTTTTCTCTTCCTGCCCCTCTGATCAATGGCTGCTTTAAGAAACAAACAAATGTCACTTACAATCGTTTATAAAAACGGCAAAAGAAAACATAGGAATTCACACTCCCACCCCCGTTCCCCACTCTTTCCAGAGACTGACTTCCCAGGTTCCTTGCTATTTGGTTTTTCTCTTTCCAAACCCAAGAGGTGGACCACTGAGGCGATGAAGGTTTGTATCAGCTGTGCTCCCGGGCCCTCCATGAGCACGTGCAATCACGGGCTGCCTGAAGGAGGGGGGCGGAAAAAGGAAGCAAGGGCAGGAGAAAGAAGAGAAAAATGCTCAAATATCTAAGATGTAAACTACGGCGACGCTGAGGTGACGCTGGGAGCACACCTGCCCCTCTGGAGAAAGTGGAGCCGCGAAGCGACAGTCCGGGAGTTCTCATGGCCGGGGGAGCCACCAGAACCGAACCACAGCGCTCCGCTCCTGCCTCACCCGGACACAAATGGCACGGGAAACATACCTGGCTGAGTCCTGCGACCAGTGCTCAGCTAGTCCTGCGGAGGGACCCCTGATCTTTTGCTCAATTTCTCTTAAAATTACCCTGGTATGGAGCACGGGTGGTTTTTTCAATACGGCTATTACTAAGACCAAACTATTTTAAAGGCTTGCAAAATTTTCTAAAAAGCATGTTTATGTTGACACCTCCTATTACGTCACATACAAGAACATAATCAAGGCTGCGACAGGTTAAGCGGGCATCTCGTGACTGTTTGCAACGCACTCTACCTACCTCACAGGGTTGTTGTGAGGAAAACTGTCAGATTTTGAAAAATGCCTTGAGCTTCTCGAAGGAAAGGCGCTATATAAATGCAAAAACAAACAACAATCAGAAACTATTTGCATAATTTGTACATGTAATTTCTAAACACACATAATATCAGTTACAGCAGAAATCCTTAAAACATTGTGATATCCGAGAACTTCACAAAACCATAAGTAGGCTCAGCATAGCAGGTCTAAAAATTTCTTTACATTTTCTAGTCAAGCACTTAATTTCTAAGTGACATTTCAAGTGATTTATAACTTCACGTCCAAGAATGGATATAAATAATCAAACACATAAGAAAAATAAAAATTAGATGATTACAGTAGTGGAAGGATGAGTAAAAACTGTACAGGTTTGGATTAGAAAATTCAAGAAAAGTTCCAAAGAATAAGTGCCCTGAGATGACTCTTCTCATTTCCTTGTACCTTGTACCTATCACTTATTTCCTGCCCAGCTCCCTGCTCCCGAGACTCGCCGGGATGCTGTGAATCTCTGGCTCACGCAGCTTCAAACAAGGGGCCTTCACTTCTCAGAGCACCGTCTCTGCTTTACACTGCCCACCTCCCCACTCTGGTTTTTAAAAGAGCCAGAGCTATTACCAGCAACTCTATTCTCTGGCTAACAGGAAGAATTTAAGTTTAATAATTGACAAATTTGTCAACTACATCTAAATATCTCCCAATAAATTGAAATTACTGTTTTGTTTACACTATTTCTAGGTATTCATGTTACAACTCTGACGTTATTTGTCAGTAAATAGAGGAACATATTAGGATTAAAACATGAGCATTCCTAATACAGCTAGTTTGGGAAATCCCCAAATCGTTAAACATCTACTGTTTCTGCGCATGGTTCCTGAGTATAAGGAAAGAAGTCTAAGGGAGGAAAAAGAGTATAAAAAAAGAGAAACCAAAAAGTGACAATCAAATTAAAACATGAGAACAGAGAGATCACTTATACAAGTAACACACAGACAGCTTGGAGAATTAAACTCCAAGCTCCAATCCTACCTTCCAGTCACTTCTTTTGCACCCAAAGAGAGAGACATCCATAAACTATTAATTTAAAAAATATAGATTTTCCTCATTTTCTATAAAATAGTATCTCTGAAAATGATGTGAGTCAACATCCTGTTAAATTCTTGCTCAAAAGATGAAGAACCAGGATCAAGTTTTATTTCCAAGCTAAGTCCACTAAGATCGAATGAAAATGTGCACCGCTCAGTAAGAGGGACGGCTTCACTCATGTCTGCGTGCTCCCAGCTGTCAGCTCACAAGGGTCTGTTAAAGCGCCTTCGCAACGAACGCCTCTGGAGACAGGCCGAGCGCACCCCTTGATGGAGGAACACCAACTGCTCAGCCATGGGGCCTGAGGTGCCCATGCTGCTTTGCTGCAGAACCAGCCTGGTCGACCCAGGGGACAGCAGGCTCCCCTGTGCCATCTACAGCTACACTAGGAACTGAATGAGAATTAAATGCTGCGCTGAGAATAGGAGTAAATGTTTTCTTCTGCGTGTTTCACTTGGTTTAACCAGTTTTGATTTTAGATCTTTCAATTTCTGTTCATAGGAAAATGTTACGTGCTGGATGCATTTTAATTTAAGGGTAAGGTCTTGAGTTTTAATGCTGTGTGGTCATCTTAAACTGTTTGTTTTAGGACTACACATTTTTAAGTGAGCCCTGGGAAGCCAGTGGTAAAGAACTTTTACCCACTTACGGCACCAGAGCAAAGCTCAGCAGGCCGGATGCTTCGGTGCCCCGCCAAAGCCGGTCGAGACCCCGTGTGGCTGCTCAGGTCCCCGCACGGCTGGCCGGGACTCACCACGGCCGGCCAGGGGCTTGTGGAGGATCTCAAAACCCGCTCCACAGCTTCTAAGTCAGAACCTGCATTTTAACCAGATGCCCCAAGTGACTCTAGGAGAAACCTGTCAGGGAGGATTTTTATAGAAAACAGGACTTTTTCCCTGCTGCAGAAGGCAATGACACGCTCCCCTTCATCACATATCAGATATGTGATCTGAACAGGCAAGGCATGAAGGATTCTGAACACAGATTTCCTTCCTAAACCACTAAAAGTTTTTCTGTAATCTTGATGGAATGCTTCCTACAATGGTTTATAAGCTTCCATATTTCAGTATACAAGGCGTAATGAACATATTCTCTTTCCTGATGGTTCCAAGTCATAATGACGGGCCTTTGTGGTAATATCCTGAATAGCATTAGATTGTTATGTGAATCAGTGAGTCACATTTCTGAATTCAGCAAGAAAAAAGGGCTACAGGATGACTTAAATACCATGATAATCCTTCAGAGAGTGAACACTGGTCTCTTATGTTCACTGGAAAAAAAAAAAAAAAAAGAAATGGACTTAATGCAAACTAGATTTCGGTTGGAAGAGAGGGCATCTGGTCTGGCTGATTTTTCAGGGGACAGCCATCCATGTGCCTATTTAGAAAATTTAGAGTACTTGCCTCTGTGAAGGCAGGAAACTATTTAAATAATTCCCCAACTTGTCACTTCATTTTAGTAAGTAAAGACACATGACAGGAAATTACATGAAAATACCAAAGGCACACTTTTACCAAAATTACGTCTTTCTGGATTGAGAATGTAACTGATAAATGAATCACACGCTATCTTGTTTTAATTCTAACAAGGGACAGAACTAAGGGGGCGGGGAATGGACCTAAGATTTTCCTCTCATCACCTTTATTCATCAATTCCTCTCTTTCCTCAACTCATCGGTGACTTCCTCCTGGCGACCAAGTCCTTCTAGGGCAGTCGCCGACAGTGGAGCTACGAAGCACCAGTGCTGGTACGACAGGAGTAAGAGGACAGTGGCCCAGGACCTGCTCTACACTGAACCCCGGGCACTTCCATCGGGCCTGAGAACCCTCTGCGTGAGCGCTGAGATGAAGAAGAGCTGCAGAGCCCTGACAGCGTTTGGTGGCAGTCAGCTACGACATTATCTAAGAGCCTTTTTTGGGAGGGAGGTGATGTGTAAGGGAATTAGAATAAAGACATTTAAAGGATGACAGATTCCAGAGCGAGGTAATATTTTACATAGACATCATCTGATAATAAAGCACTTATGCATCTATTTTCTTATCTGCATGCTGAATATAAGCACATGTCTTTAAAAATATTCACTCTTACTGAGCTGAATGCTTAGCTCAATCTCAACGATTAAACATGATGGCAAATTTTCCTGTGTACAGTGGCAATTATTTAAAAGAAGAAAAGTCTGCAATAAAATCATGGGAAAAAAAAACTAATGGAACCTAATTTAAGCAAAGAAAAAACATTTTTAAAAATCATACTCATTTTCAAAGTTTTATAGAATGTATGATTTTTTCAGCTAATTACTATCAACATTTAAAACAATACGAAGACGCTCCTCCAGCTTTGTAATGTACTAGAAATATTCTGAGATAAAATAAGAACACAGAATTAACACGGACGAGAGCCTTAGAAGCTTTTGCTGCTTTCTTGACTCACACAGAGAAAATCCTTCTGTAGCAAAGAACATTCCTTTAATGTCATTTTACATCTTGACTAAAAGCAAAATTAGCCATCTAGCGTCTTCTTCTTAAATTCAACATTGTCTGTTTCATTCAGGAGAGAGGCTTATAGTTACCTAGTATTCATTTTGTGTGTTTGAAAACCTAAATAGGGATCAAGAACCAAACTGGTTGCCAGGTCATCATTTTCGCAGAGCTCCTTGGCAGACATTCCAGAAGATGGTACATAGCGACTCTGACCTTCAAATCCTGAATTACCGTTACCTGTGAAAAGAGAAAGAAAAGTAACTAAAACTGAAATCTACTACATCTACCATAGCTTTGTTGCCCATTCAAGCCAGTAATCAAGAACTGAAATTATTTATTTCAATCAGTTTTAGTCATTAGTGTAAACTAACCCGATTACTGAGTGTTTTGGCTAGCGGGTAATATCGGGTTTCCCAAGAACAGTCTCTGGACAGCGGTGAGACTCTGGCTCAGACGCCTTACTCACTCCTCCAAGGACGGGCTGAGAAATGGGGTGGGGGGAATGTTTAGCAAGCACACAGGGCCACCACAAACAGGGCCGGGGCGAGGAAGAGCGTTAGCAACACAAGACACTTCTGCAGTCAGTGCCAGGCGCCCCAGGTGTCAACTCCAGCTCCCTGCTTGTGACAGATGACCATCACCCCCCCTTTGCCAGTAAAAGGCCCAGAGGTTACGAAATTTGCCTGTGATTCCAGAGCTGGGACATGAAAGTGGGGAAAGGAGGAGAGAGAATGACAGGCCTGTTTCTCTGACTGACCTGTCAATAAATTTTGAATGAATGGATAAAAATAGGAATGGTGACTGAAAAATATGAGCGACCGAAGTAATTGGGTTTAACTGTGGAAGGAAAGCAATGTAGAGAGGAAAGGAAAGTCATATTTGTATGTATGAAGTTTCGTCAGTGCTGATTTGAATTTGATGCACATGGCATTGATGGTCTTCTCGTGGAGTCGGCAAAGACACCAGCTGTATGCTCAAGCCTCTCAAAATTCAGACATGAAGAATGAGAGACCCTGAGAGGTGTAACCTTCTCCTCATCCACTCTTTCAAGAAAATAATAATAATAATAATAATAAATACATATTTAAGTCTCTGCCTAAGGTGTATGTTTTGCAATCAAATGATTGGCATGTAGGTATGTGAAAAGCTATCAAACCTTATATTTTCTGTAATAGCTTTATTAAACTATAATTCACATGCCACACAATTCATCCATTTAAAGTATATAGTTCAATAGTTTTTATTGAAATATATTTGCAGAACTGTGTAACCATCACAATCAATTTTGGAACATTTCATCATTCCTAAGAGATCCCACACCCATTAGCAGTCACTGTCTATTTTTCCTCCCACCCGGCCCCTGGCAACCACTGTGAATCCACTCTGTCTCTATGGATGTGCCTAGTTGGAACATTTCATAAAAATGGAATCACACAACACGTGGTCTTCTGTGACTGGCTTCCTTCAATTCCCATGCTGTCAAGGCTCATCCATGATGTGCCATGCAGTGCTTCATTCCTTATTATGGCCGAATAATAACCCATCGTATGCATGGACCACATTTTGTTAATTCACTCATCAGAAGATGGACTGGGTTTCTTGGCTGTTATGAATGTGTGTATGAACGTTCCTGTGGAAGTTTCTGTGTCTACATGTTTTCAATTCTCTAGGTACACACCTAGGAATGGACGTGCTAGGTCCCACGGTAACCATGATTACCCTTTTCAGGACCTGGCATTTTGCTTTTTAAGGTGGCTGCAGCATTTTACGTCCCCAGCAGCAGCGTATAAGGGTTCTGAGTTCACCAACACTCGTTACTCTCTGTCCTTTTGATCCCAGATATCCTAGTGGTTGTGAACTGGTATGTTATGGTTTTGATTTGCACTTCCCTGGTGACGAATGATCTGAGCATCTTCTCGTGTAGTTGCCATCGGTCTGTTTTTGGAGAAACGTCTCTATTCAGACCCCTTGCCTCTTTTTAAATTGGAGTTTGTCTTTCCGTGTTGACTTGTAAGAAGAGTTCTTTATATATTCTGGATACTAGTTCTTTATCAGATTGTGATTTGAAAATGTTTTCTCCTATTCTGTGAGTGGTCATTTCACATTCTTGATGGTACCTTTAAAGCATAAAAGTTGGCAACGTTGATGAAGTTCAATCTTTCTTTTTTCTTTTGTTCCTTGTGCTTGTAGTGCCACATCAAGAAACCACTGGCTAATCCAACGTCATGGAAATTGATGTCTGTTTTCTTCTTGGGGTTTAACAGTTCTAGATTTATTTAGATCTTTGATCCATTTTAATTTTTCACAGTGTGAGGTCGGGTCCGATTTCACTCTTTTGCACGTGGATGTCCAGTTTCCCCCAATGAAAAGACGAGTCCTTCCCCACTTAATTTGCTGGGTACTCTTGTTAAAAATGAATTAACTGCAAACATCAGGGTTTAATTCTGGATCCTCTTGTTCTAGTCCATGGATATGTCTACCTATGTGCCAGGATAACATCGTCTTGGATACTGCAACTTTGTAGTAAGCTTCGAAGCCGAGAAGAGCAAGTCCTCCAACTTAGTTATTTTTCCAAGATTGTTTCAGTTATTCTGGGTCCCCTGAATTTCCACAAGCATTTGAGGATCAGCTTGTCAATTTCTGCAAAGAAGCCAGCTGAGATTCTAAGGGAAATGAATTGAATCTGTAGATCATTTGAGGGGTACCGCATCTTAAAAACACTGTCTTTTAATCAATAAACATGTGATATCTTTCTCTTTCTTTAGGTATTCTTTAATTTCTTGCAACAATGTTTGTACTTTTAAAGCATTACTCTTGTTATTTATTGCTATTTTTTGTATCACTGTAAAATCATTAATTTCATTTTAAAGTTGTCCGCTGCAAGCATATAGAAATACAACTGATTTTTGTATACTGATCTGATCCTGCAACCTTGCTCAATTTGCTGATTATTTCTAACCAGTTTTTAGTGGATTCCTTAGGATTTTCTAGATACACAATCACGTCTGCAAACAGACTGTTTTATCTCTTCCTTTACAGTGTGGATGCCTTTTAGTTCATTTCCTTGCCTAACTGCTGTGGTTAGACCCTCCAGTCCAATGCTGGATGTAAGTGAAGAGAACAGATTTTGCGTCTTGTTCCTGATCTTTGGGGAAAACTATTTAGTATTTACTATTAAATATGACAGTAGCGGTGGGTTTTGCATAGATGTCCTTTATTAGGGTGAAGAATTCCCTTCTATTCCTAGTTAGTTAAATGTTTTCCCTGAAAGGGTATTTGGAATTTCTCAAATGCTTTTTCTGCCATCTATTGAGATGACTGGTTTCTGTCCTTCATTCTTTGGTATGGTATATTATATCAGGTGATTTTCAGATGTTAAACCAACCTTGCATTCCTGGGATAAATCCCACTGGTCACACTGCAGAATCCTTTTCATCTGGATTTGGTCTGTGAGCACTCTGCTGAGGACTCGGCATTCATCTGCATTAGAGGTACTTATCTAGGGTCCCCTTGTGACAACTTTGGATTTGGTAGCAGAATAATACTGGCCTCATTAAAGGAATCAGGAAGCGCTCCCTCCCTTCCTTCTAGTTTTTGAAACAGTCTGGGAAGAACTGCTATTAATTCTTCTTGAAGCACCTGCCAGCATTCACCAATGAAGTCATCTAGGCCTGAGATTTTCTTGTACGTAGCGCGTTTTTTTTTTTTTTCTCCTTTTTTCCTTTTTCCTAGCTACTGATTCAATCTTTTTACTGGCTATAGGTTTATTCTGATTTTGTATTTCTTCTTGATTCAGTTCTGGTAGTTTATTACTTTCTAAGAATTTGTTCATTTAATCTAAGTTATCTAATCTGTTAGTATACAGTTGTTCATAATATTGTTACAATCTTTTTATTTCTGTGAGGCGGTAGTAACGTCTCCTCATTCATTCTTGGTTCCTGAGTCTCTTTACTGGTCGGCCTTAAAGGCTTGTCCATTTTGTCGATCTTTTCAAAAACAAACTCAGAGCTTTACTGATTTTCTCTACTTTCTATTCTCTTTTTTGTTCATTTCATTCCATCATTTCCCTCCTTCTGCACACTCTTCTTGTTCTAGTGTTTTAAGGTTAAAAAGGTTACTGATTGAAATCTTTCTTTTATTAATATAGGTGTTCACAGCTACAAATTTCCCACTAGGGATTGCTTTAGCTGCATCCTGTAAGTTTTGGTATGTTGTACCCTCATTTTCAATCATATAAAAGTATTTTTCTCATTTCCCTTTCGATGCTTCTATAACCCGCTGGTTAGTCAGGACAGTGTTGTTCAATTTCCACATCTTTATTTCCCAAATTTCTGTTATTCATTTCTAATTTTACAACACTGGCATCAGAGAACATTCGATGCATGATTTCAATCCTTCACAATTTCCTGAGGCTTGCTGTATGGCCAGTCTACGGTCAGTCTATCCTGAAAATGTTCTATGTGCACTTGAAAAGAAGGTACTTTCTGCTGATGCTGGGTGGAGTGTTCTGCACACATCTGTCAGTCAGAGTTGGTTCAGAGAATTTTTCCCTTGTTGATCTCGTGCCCAGCTGTTCTAACCATTACCGAAAGTAGGGTACTGAAGTCTCCACCTTGCTGTTGAATTCTCTGTTTCTCCCTTTGGCTCTGTCAGTCTTTGCTCATGTATTTCGTGTCTCTGATGCCGGCTGAAGTCACTGCAGAGGATCTGCGATGGAGCACTGGTTGTCTCTCTTCTTCACCAGCTCTTTTGGCAACATTCTTGCCATACAGCATTCAGTGTGACGCTGTCCACCTTCGTGCTCTCTGGGGCTTTCCAACCTAGCCTCTAAATCTGTCTACACGTCACCAAGTGTAGCCCACATAATGGTCATTTTCTAGATTCTTATGTATCTTGAACAGTTAAAATTAATTAAGACCATTTTGCACTATGATGCACCAAAGGCAGCCAGTAGCAATCTGCTTTTTTTTTTTTTTTAAAGAGATGCCTAACTTACTTAACAAAGCCGCTATCACTGCTGTAGTCACTGCGCTTCCCAGTCCCCTCAGGTCCCCACTGCATGCTAAGTAAGGGCTGAGGTGTCCGTGCAGAGGAGAATCCATTCGGTCCTGGATTCTCCAAACAGGGACTTCTGCCCCAAACAGGGACTTCTGCCTGTTTCTTAAAGGAACAGTGACCTGATCTGAGATGGAAAGGTTAAAGGCAGCCCGGGCCCAATGAAGAGCAAACCCCTACAAGGTAAGAAGGAAATGAAGCAGAAATGGGGCCATCTCTGCGAAACTGCAGCCACCCCAGGCTAACCCCATCTGCTGGCAGTAGGCCGATTCCCACACAAACTCAGGCTAGTCGGCAGTGGCTAAATTAACCTTAGGAGCAGCCAGAAATAGAAAAAGCCGTCCTCTCTAACACGGCCACACGCTTTTGGACAATCTTCAGAGAGCTGCCTACTTAGGTTTATGTAGATCGAGGACATATTACTACTCTTAAAAGAACTATGAAACATGTATCAATCAACTCTACATTTCTTAGAACTCTCAAGAAAGTAAAAAGTAACTTATTAACAGTGCTTCACTGTCAGGATCAAGGACTGTTCGCCCTGTGTTAGAAGAAATGGTGACAATTTGTGAACCTGCCCTAAACTCCACTTACGTACATTAGCACATGTGCTGCCAAAGCAAGCACGCTGTTTACGTAGGGTTGACTTTATTATTCATATTATACGTCTTCAAAGAAATACATACTTAATACTTACATTGAACATAAAAAATAGTTTGAACTTTTAAGAAAATCAGTGGCAGTACTTTACTATTTTTTACAGAACAGATCAACCATTTAGGTATAAATTCCACAAAATATAATTTAAAACTACGGATATAAGAGCATGATTAAAGATATTATATTAAGCATTAAACTTAAGTTGTACTCATGTCTGATGAGAATAAAAATTGATATAACTTTGAAAGAGTACAAAAATCTATACCATTAACTGTTTTGAAAACATAGGAGCACAGAATATGCATCACAAACCGGATAGAACTACTGCCCCACATGACAATCAAAAGAGCGACAGGTGAGCGTGTACATACATCTGCTGGACCGCCTCTCGACTGCGTGTTTGCCAGCCTTCACGGCGTCCTTTCCCGTGTGCTGTAACTTTGATTGATTCTGCTGATGTTCATTAGACAACTTGCCTCCATTCCTCCTGCCATTCACCACCATGTTCTTGGATTCTCCCAACCACTTCATACCCACAGCCAGCCTGACCCAGGTGCATTTAGTCACTCTCTTCAAATAGCTTAGAGAATAATTTCAATGTTCTCTCCTAACAGAAACAAAATATGAAAAACAAAACAAAACGGGAAGGTCAATACATAAAAGACCCTTGAGAAAGAGCGAGTATCACAAGTAATGTAGTAATTCCTGTTTCCAACTTTTAAGGACTATCTTGGCGCCCACGCCACCCCTGTCACGCTGAGGGGTCTGCAATGGCCCCAGGTCCTGAGGAGAGACTCGGTCTGACCTGCTCATGGCTTATACTTGGAAGAGCCACTGGTAAACAGGAAGTGCTCGATGAATACTTATCTTTCAGTTACCAATAAGAATGACCTTTGCTCCTTATTATGCTGATCCCTACCTATAGCTCCATCATCTGCGCAAATTACAGATTCTGGTAACATTCTATTAACCCTGTGGGTAAACAATAAGGAAGTTATCTCCTGCCTACAACAGCTTTGTCACATCTTTTTGCTGTTAGCTGAAAATCGGCATTTAAGGTATTTAGGAGGATCTTATCAAATATCAAAATATTTCCCATCATAAAACATCTATCTTAGCGGTCTTTGATGGCAACGAAAATTGAGAAATTACGTTTGCTAATATAGAGGTATCTCTCACTATCCGATTTTAATTAGCTGAATTTGGGAACTGAACGATTTGGATAATGAGGGTGGCTGTAATTTACAAGGACCTTTAGGAGTAAGAATACAATAGGTTATGTTTGCTGGTGATGGAATGAGAGAAGGGATGTTCGTGACATGACCTCATTGTGCAATTATGTTTTCAGTTAGACTAAAACGTCTCTAGGATAAGAAAGTGCAAAAACACAGACCCTTAGAGCTAAAGGACTTTAAGATCCCAGTACAAGTCCTTCAGTTTGCAGCCGGATATGATGGGGGGACACGCCCAAGGGCACCCACAGCAGAATCGGGGGGTGAACCCAGCGCTGGTGCCCAACGTGCTCTCACTGCACCAAAGGTCGGGTTCCCTTACTTTTTAAAAACACACAGAAAAGTACAAAAATTAAATTGTCATGAAGTCCCCCCAGAAATATATAACTGGACAGGCCTTTAATAATAACCAACACAAACACAAAATATTAACTTTTACTTGACTTGAGGTGTCTTGCGTGTCATAGAAATCTTGTGTGACTTCACAGTGGGGTAAAATGAGTGTGTGACATGCTTAGATAAAAAAAAATACTGATCCACTTTAAAGTTTCTTTTACAATTGTCCAACATGTGTTTTGCTCCTGGGTCCTTCATGATTTCAATTCCATTAGTAGTCAACTTTTACTGTGCCCACCTTTTGATTCTTCTCATAGGCTTCACTAAACCCAGAAAAACACTGCTGCTTAAATAGAAAATAATAGAAAAAGATGATCCAATATCTTGTATTTATTGATGATCCAATATTTTGGATTTACCTTGGAAGAAAAGGCAGCAAACTCAAGAACAGTGTGCTTCTGAAGCGTAAAGGAACAGCCAGACGGGGACAAAGGCAATGCCCTTGACACTGACTTTCTCCTGTGCCTGGAACACAGTAACTAGTGTCCTTTTTGTCTGGCGAATCCCTCCACGTTCCAGAAGTCTTCCTCGACCCTCACTGCCAAATCCAGGTAGAGGCCCTCCTACAAAACCTACGTGCGAGCCCCGATGTCACTGTCTAGTCATGTCTTCCTGCCTCGGTAACGGACTGGGAATCTCTGAGGTCAAGAGTTTCCCTTTCTCTCACCCCGGTGCCCAGCGCCACACGAAGTCGGGAAGAGGCACTCAGCTGATGCGAGGGTAAAGCATGAGGCTGTGGGCTGAACCACCTGAGAGAACCCGTGTTTCTGTATTTTCTTAAACTGTACATTAAAGTTACAACCTGGCCTCTGCGAACCCTCCTCTTTCCCGAGACGCCTGTGCTGCGAAAGGCAGGAGGGACGCTCCCGCACGGGCAGGCGTGGCGGAATCACGGCCACCAGCAGCCCGACCCGCCACCACCTGAATCACGCTTTCTGGGTCACCCCTAGGTCTGCACCAACAGAGAGAAAGGTAAAGCTTCTAGTCCTGCAGCAAACCTGTCTCAAGGGTGCCTACAGGGGACGATGGGTGATGCCTGCAGAGTGTTCTCAGGACCCTCAGGCACCCCAACCTTCCCCACTGAGAAGACGCGAACGCGGCCGCTGGGAGTGGAGGGGAGCGCGGTGGCTTTGGGCAGAACGGAGACAAAAGAACCAGATCGTCGCGTCACAGAACCCTCAAGCCCCGGCCCAGTTCCCACTCAGAGGTGAGACGCGGACACACGAAACGAGGCCCCGAGATCCGTTTTATAACCTTCCGGGTGATCCCGATGCAAACCCCAGCGTGAGAGCTACCGAACCTTACTCACTCGGCCATCTGTCAGGGCAAAGAACAGATGCCAAACGTCCACGAAAAATTATGGAATAAAAAATTTTTAATGAGGAAATTACATGTATCGACCTAATTTCTCCCCGAGAATTAGGAGTTGTTCACCAATACATCACGTGTGGCGCACACTTCGGCCCAGGTCACGGGACACAGACTGAGACCCACTCTAGCTTGTACATCATTTCTACGAAATCTGTTAATGACCCAAGTTGGCGCAAATTCCTAACCTCGGGTCCCATGTATACTCAGTCACTGACACTACCCTGTCCGGACGCGAGGTGCCCTGGAGCAGGGGGCGTCCCCCATCACCGCACGGCCGCAGTGCGCGTGTCTGCACACATTCTAGAAGAGGCTCTGACGCTCCACCAGGCCAGGTGACAGCTCGCTAAGGCTAAAGACTGCAGGCTCACAAACGGATGATTCGTGAGAGCAGCTCCAGTCAAGCTACCGGACATTCTGGGGCCACTTTTTCACACACGACGAACAGATGTAACACACACTGGTAACTATCGGGTCACTGTTGCTCCGCCCCACGAGTGAGGAGTCTGCTCCGGAGGCGCCGATCCTCCTCGTGGGACCAGGAGCGGGAAGGGCGCTCACCTGTCAGAGGTGGAGGTGGAATTTCAAAAGCTCGCACAGGCCACAGGGGCAGATGGCAGAGGACAGGGCGAGGGCACCGGGCGGGGGGCAGTCTCAAGGCCCCACAGCCCCACAGTGGGGCTCCCCACGTCAACAAGGGGGCAGTCCCTCTGCCTGGAACCCGGCTGGCCCACGTGGAATCGCCACCACGATCTTGGCCTGATTGACAGTACTGAGCTAACAAGCCACTGGCTATATTTAGAACTAAAAATGACCTCAAATTTTCCCTAAAATTGGCAGAAAAAAATTTTCAAGAAAGGCGTAATGGCCACTCCTCAAATGGCGTAACAGCTGTCAATCTTTCTGTTCTGATTTCCCGACATACAAGTATCAGGACAATGATCAGACATCTGCCGTGTCCCAGGCACCGTTCCAGGCTCTGAGGACACAGCAAAGAACCAGACGAGGTTTCCGCCCTCGTTTGCGCTCATATGCTAACGAGGAAAGCTCTGCGAAATAACAAACTCACACATAGATGCCAGCAACCCTGGAGCAGGCAAAGCAGTCTCTAGGTGGCACAGGGGCCTGCCAGGGGACAGCCGGGCAGCCCCGGGGGCGCAGAGCCGAGGGGGTAAAGCAGTTGAGGAACTGAGCACAAGCACTGGGCCAGTGTGGCCGGGGCAGAGAGGGGCAGGAGGTGGGTCAACGGCTGCTGGAAGAACACAGAACAGAGGCCTCCATGCCACCGCAGAGATGGGCACGGACCGTCAATGACACGGGAAGCAGAGGAGGGACCTGATTCACGCTCCAGTCCTAAAGGCGCATGCCGGCTGCCTGCTATGTGAACACACAGGGAGCACTTTCAAAAAGCAGCTATTACCGATCTGGGAGACGAGAGCGAGCACCAGTGAAGGGACTGCCCTAAAACCGGAGCAGGGACAATGGCGGCTGGCGGCAGCAGTGGCGAGAAGGGGCTGGTTTCTGGAACTTTCCTGAAGGTTCTGCTGACAGGCAGGACTTGCTAACAGCGTGTGTGAACGAAAGAGGACTCGAACGTGCTCAAAGTGGAAAAATGGGATTCGCATTTGTGGAGGCGACAAAGGTTACAGGAAGACCAGGTCTGGGCAGGGGTCAGGACGCAGGCGCTTGGTTTCGGTCATGTTTGAGATGCCCATCAGAGACCAGGCAGAGAAGCTGAGAGGCAGCCGGGCACAAGGGCCTGGCGTGCAGGTCCAGGCTGGGCAGATGAACTTGGGAGTGAGAGTGCTAATGGTAGGTCAAGCCATGGGACAAGACGGAGTCCCCTAGGGAGTTAGGCCAGAGAGAAGTTGAAGGGTCGAGGGAGCACCCTCACGTTTAAAGATCGAGGTGAGGAAGGAGCAGCGAAGGATGCTGAGAGGAGCAGCCAGGAAGGACGAGAAGCCAGAGCCAAGGAGGGCCCAGCACTTCTGCAGGAGGTGACCACGTGGGGCACAGGCTGTCAGGCTCAGAAGGCAAATTCCTCTTTTATGAGAGCGGAAACTCACAAACAGGATTGGCCACTCACGATCTAAGCGCCTCTTTCAGAAAACAGAGAGCTTCTAAAATGGGCATAAAGTCTCAAAACAAGGACTTCTAGGAAAAGTTAGATGGCAGAGGGGAATGCGAGGAATAACGAATAAAGGGTCCTAAGTTGTTTCAAGAGAAAAAGAGTCGAAATTTCACATCTGATATTCACATACCAGAAGAGATATATGTAAATTAGGGTCGGAGGGTGGGAGATGATGGTAACAGGTTAATTTGAGAACAGCCGGCCTTGCGAGAGTTTATAAAGATCTTTTTATTAAAACACTGGTTTTAAGCACATAGCTTAGTTAATCCTCTGGACTGGACTGATGAAGATCTGACGCTGGTAACAGGGTGGGATTCCTGGGGTACTGGGCAGGGCTTGGCTCCCGTTTTCATGACTGTCCATGAAAATGACAAAACCAGGGTGACTCTGCTCCAGGATGGGCAGCACCATTCCCCCTCCCCTGGGAGGTCTCCCTGACACTGAGGTCGACGGGAAGGAAGGAGTCCCCTTACGCGGTCTCACCGGACCAAAAGGTGGGGAATGAAGCGCATGCCTCAGACGCTAGTACCAAACACAAATAAAGGAGCAGACAATTTATGATAACACGAAAAAGGCTAAAAGATTTGCACTTAAATAGGAAAGTACTTTAAAAATTATGTAAAGAGAAAACTTCTAATTGCATTACGATAATCAGATACCATAATATCAATATATTAAAAAGCACACACACACCACCACCAACCCCCGCTCCAAATCACCAACAGAATGGTTCTCTTTGGGGGAAGGGGATGAACATTAAAATCTTTTTTCCCTAAAATGTTTACAGTGACCCTATTTATACCTGGGAAAAACCAAAACTTCAATACTTGAAAAAGTTTCAAAGCAAGCAGAGTGTCTCACAGAAAACGTGCTCGGTCTGTGTGAATGAAGGACCTGCTGTGTCCCCGCAGTGATGACAAACGTCAACGCCCTTCCACCCTCCCACTGTCCCTTCACGAACACACGCAGGAGCAGAAACTGGTCAGTGACTTCTGAGTTAACTGCTCATGCCCCCTTTGAGAACAGTGGTTCGATCTTTTTTTACTTAAAGCTTTTGGACAGTTTTTTTTTTTTAATGAATGTTCTAAACATAAACTGGAATTTTTAAAAACCCTGTCAGAAAAATGAAAACATTGATTCCGAATGACTACTAGATTTTTAACAAAATTCCTGTGACATTACCAAGAACTGTCTAACCAGTTTACATGCTACACTTGTCTGCACATAGTTTATCTTCGAGAAATTATCCAGTGTCAAAGAAAAAATCCCCAGGTGATTGAAAAGGAAAAGGTAATACACATTTTTAAATAACAGGTTCCAGTTTCCCAGAGGACTTTTGGAAACCTTTACTGAGCAAACATTTTTCAAGTGATTCAGCTACAATTTACTAACAAAACAATGCAATATACCAAATGGTTAACGGTATTATCCCTGGAGAATGAGATTACAATTTTTACCTGTTACATGATATATTCTTCAAAGGGTTAACTTCTAAAAATGAGCATGTATTATTTTGTAATAAAAAATTTAAATATATAAAAAGGAAAAAGACTTCACAAGATCCTTCTGCATCATTCACATGTATGTAAGTTAAAACCAATTTCTAAAGTCTTGATACAGCATTGAAAAGTCCTACTTCTAGAGTGATGGGGAGTCCACCATGTTACTGACATACTCCCGTAAGTTTTTGATACCTTAACTTCTAGGCTTTGTGATGCTCAACTGTCACAATCCCAGACTCCCACAAGCTTTATATTTAAAACAAGTACAAGGAAGACACACACAAGTAAAACTAAAACATGAGAGGAAGCACTGTCCAAAGAGGAAACAAAACCGCACGCACGCCAAAGAACAAAAGAGCCCCACGATGGACGAGGCTAGTACTGCTTCCAACAATGTCCCACTAGTTAAGTGAAAATCAGTTTCACCTTCTAGGGCCCCACACGTCCGGCCTATCTCACACGTGAAAATTACATGCGACAGCAAAAATAAAAAGGACTTTGGAATTGTTAAGAACTACCATTAACAGAATTTGCCTTACCCATGCCTGCAAGGCCCTGTGGATCCAGCCCAGCTAACACTCCAGACACAGCCTCGCTATGGCCCTCTCGTGAGCTAGGTGTCTTCCCAGAGCTGGCCTGTGCACTTGGGATGATGCCAACGCGGGCACCAGGCCCCCCGCCTCTCAGCCCTCCATCCCAGATTGCCTTGTTCTATGCACTAACATTTCTCCTTCATGGGGCTTATTACAAAGTGCATTCACTTCTTTACGTACTTGCTTGATGACGCGTGCCTTCCCCATTACAGCGAGAGGACACCTTCACATCACTGGAACCTAGCACAAGGCCCAACACACTACATATCACAAACCTAACCGCTACATAAAAGCCCAAGTGTTCTTAGCTCTTTCTCTCAAATCTAAAATTAAAAAGGACTCTACAATATATCAAACAATTCCAAATTGGTCTTTATCAATGGCTATTTCAAATCCATCTGCAAACAATGTATATCCAAGTTTCCATGGAATCCTATAATAATAACCTATATGACCAGGCCAATGTAAGAAGCCCTGCATAACTGTCAGAAGCATGCGTGATCAATATCCCATCATAAAACGACAATGCGGTCTGACAGCTCAGTCGCCAATTTGCTAGAAAACTACCATGAATGCGTGAGCACACCTGTAAACTTAACACTTGCTTCCATAAATACGGTTGTCAGAAATAAATTTCATTAGAGAATCTAGATGACTTGTCAGAGTTCGACGAGTGCTGTGACAGGAAAGCCTTGGGGATTTTGGTTTGTCTGGATTCTTGATTAGGCCTGGAAGACTGAAGGTGTCAAGCAAATTCAGGGCTGACCGGGTATCTAACACCAAACACCAGAGCAAAGAATAGGTCTTCATCCGAACTTGTCAAGTAATTACTATGACCTGTTAGGAGTATCATCTCCACCTTCCCTTCCCAGCTTCTGAAGAGTCAAACTCATGCACTTTGCTTCAGCCAATCTAACAGCTTTCCCAAGCCGCTCAGGTGGTAAAGCCCCACGCGGACAATCGAGAACTGGACTCCTCGCAGCCTCCTGTCAACACATAACAATGCTCCACCCACCCCCTCTCAGGGCGGTGAGAGACAGCGGCACTACCCATGCTCAACCGGCTGTGCTCACTGCTCCAAGGGAGGCTGTGTCCACTGCAAAATGGTCCCCAAAGACCTCAGGTCCATTCAGGAGCCTGTGAAAATGAGTTCATGAGATAAAGGGTCTTTGGAAATGGCACTGAATTCTGAATTCTGAGATGTGAGATTACCTGGGTGGGCCCCACATACCATCAAAAGTACCCTTATAAGGGAGGCTGAGGGAGTGAGGACACCACGTACACTAGAGGAGAGGCACGGTGAACGAAGGGGACCGTCACCGGAAGCTGCAAAGGGCAAGGCACAGACCCTCTCTGACAGCCTCTAAAGGGACCCCTGCCCACACTCTGCTTCTGGCCCAGTGAAACTGACAGCGAACTCTACGAAACTGAGCGAAAATACATTTGTGCTGTTTGAAGTCACCAAGTTGGTGGTCACTTGTTACAGCACCCATATGAAACTAATACAGAGACCGTGAAAAAGTAAACCAAAGTAAAAATGCTTTATAGACATGCATACAATTCCAAATTATTACAGGGAAAAAGATATGAAACACCTTTCAAAGGCTGTTTTAAATACATTTTTTTTAAAAAAGTAATTTCCCCTCTTCAACTGCAGGTATGAAATGCAGCTATAGAGGAGAGCTACGTGGATTCTGAAGATAAAGCTGGTGTCGCAATCACACATGTCATTACTCATGCACTGTGCTCTAAGCCCAGTCAACCAAGACCTTCCTTAGAAGTACTAATTAAACGTTTTCATATTTATATAAAGATTTATAGTAAAAATGGAAACTACTAGAATTTTTCATTTAGCAGAACATTTTAAACAGCAAAATAGCCACTACTGGTAAGTCCACAATCAGACACTTACACTTATTTATTTGGCCACTAATCTACAGCCGGACATGTAACAAACTCCTAGCTGCCTCAACATAGAAAACATCGCTTCATAGCTCCTTATTTACTCACGTCTGCTACATATCACAACAAAGGATTGTATATAATAAGGACGATTCCTGTCTCCAATGGTCTCAGAAGGTACTTCAAAATTAAAGGTTTCAGCTGATGTAGTTGTTGTGGGAAATTGCACAACAAACAAACAGACAGACAGACAAACCTGCTTACCCATCTCTCCGGATGTGACCCACCTACTTACCTAGTGGTGCCCACGAATAAAATCAAGGATGCTTCCTTTGTTACTGTTTTCTCTGAGACCCAAAGAGCATTTTACTTTACTATAAACAGATGCCACCTAGTGTCAAAGGTCTGTAAGTACAGCCCACAATTTTCAGAAGCTCCGAGGTAAGCAGAACAAAGAATAATCAATTTTTACTGGGGGAAGAAGGGGGTTTAGAAAATCTTACGAAAGGCAATTCTTGGGCTGGGTCTTAAAGGCCAAGACCGAGTCTGCCAGGTGGTGGAGTCGGCAGGAGGCAGCGCGCGCCAGGCCAGGACGCAGCTCTGGACAGAGTCCAAGCGCCTGGGTCCCACCCCGGCTCCCATCATCATGCCCAGCGGTGTGACCGTGGACCAGTCATTTAACCTCGCTAATGCCTCATCAGTGACATGCAAACAGGGCCCACCTCTGCGGTCTGGCACAAGGGTGAGCGGAGGAGAAACTGCTAATAAAATAAAGCTCTCCACGGTCTCCTCTTCTCAAGTAACTAAGGCAGAAACAAAGGAGGCCACACATGTTGCTGCAACAGTCACAAAATCTTAATCACGGAGAAATTTCTCCTCTGCTCCTCATCCTACCGTAACTCCCATCACCTCGTCCATTAAAAAAGGGACAAGTTTTCAAGAGAATGTAAAAGAATTGGGTGCTAATTGATGATACAGACCTGCGATTAGTCCTAAAGAGAAGGAATGTGACTTCCGGCAACAGTATCGATAAAAATCACACTCAACTACAACTTGCATGTCAACGGGAGTACAGATTGTTACACTGGAGTTTTGCTTGCTATGGATCTAGTAACTTTTTCCCCAAAAAAAATCCACTTTTAAAAACTCCACTCATTTAGTGCTTCCTGTATTCATTTTCTCACTTAATTCTCACATCCTGTACAGCAGGTCCTTTCGTTGGCACACAGATGAAAGGCTAGACACTGGCTCGCTGTGCTCTAGGAAGATTCCACGGGGGGCAAACCTGTGCCTGGAGCAGAACGACTAGTCCGAAAATTAAATGCAGCAGGAGCCACGAACGGGGAAAGAGCAGAGCTCTGGTGTTTCGACTCTAAGCTTGGCAAGGCTGGGCGACAAGTAAGATACAGGTGGTGAGCGACGGAAAGGAATTCAGAACGCGTCAGAAATGTGTAGGCAGGCAAACGTGTTAGTTGGGGCAACTGTAAGACTACTATTAGCTGCGCCAGGAAGGACAGAGGAACCAGTCTGCAGGGAAGATGAGAAAGTCTGGACGTGTGAGATCTGAAGGGGGACACGACTCGGGTTAAGGTGTCGTAGACGCCAGAACTCAGGGACTGTGAGGACAGTAACGTTAATGACAAGGACTTTACAGTTGACCAAGCATTCCAACCTTATTTCAACTCAAAGGATCACAGGATTTCAGAGCAAAAGCCTTAAAAGAAACAGGTTCAGGGAGAGAAATTAGCTGCCCAAAGTAACCCACTTCTTCTGACAAGATAATGTGCTATCAATACATGAAACAAACACACACAATTTCTGAGCTTTAGCACAGGCAGTTAAAGAAAAGGAAAAATGGGAGGAGAGAGAAAAAGAAATGAAATGAGCAAGAGGGACGCACTGGAGGAAACAGGTCTTGTGAAGCAGCCCCCTGCTCAGTGTGTGGGGACGTGTTCTCTTAGGCGGCTAGCAGTGCCCGACACACAATGACACAAACGACTGCTCAAGATGTGCGTGGAGGACCGGATGCCGTGCCAGCACCCCGCGCTGCTGGGCTGGCAGTCTTGGGGTGACGGAGAACCTCGCAGCATGTGTTTCCTGGGCACTATTTCACACTATTGCTCTAACTATGATCTAAGATCTGTGCTGCTAACTCTGTGTGTATCATGTCATCTGCCCCCAACACAGTCCTTTAACATATACAATAGTTTAAATATATTCGTTAACATATATTTAGTTATACAATAACACGAAGATACTGCTAGTATCACCCCCATTTTACGAACAAGAGCAAGTCTTAGAAAATTAGAAAAATATAAGATTGAGGAACTGTACACTCTTGACACCATGTAAGAAAATACAATCCTGCTTCAAATTTTTAAACATAGGGCAGGTCCCTGAACAAAACACTGTTTCATTGTAACACTGATGAGATGCGTTAGGAGATTAACTCTTGTTTCTATCAATTAGCCTACCATAAAATTAGTTTCATTATGACATTTCGCTTAAAGCTGCAGAACCTACGGCTGATGTTAAGTCAAGACCTACTGCCCTTTGCCTCATATTTGCAGAGTAAGACCCTGGAACAAAACGAGACATGGTTTCTGAGTTCATGGAGCTCGGAGTATAGAGTGGGGAGACAGACAGACAATCCAGAAAGCATGGAACTGTACATTCTGGTGAGAGCTGTGAGGGAAACCAACAGGATGGTAGGAGAGAAGAGTGTGGGAACAGACTCAAGACTGGATGATCAGGGAAGATACATCAAAAGTATTAAGTACAGGAACCATCACTTTCTGGTCAAAACACTCCTGGTATCTATTTACATGCAACGGTTTCTGAGGCAACCGGCTTTGTCTGAATAGGTCTGCTTTGGTTCTTTTTTAAGGAGAAGGGAGAAGAGGGGCTCCACGTGGCCCCTGTAGCCCGATTCCACAGGCTCCCTGGCTGAAGGATCAGGCTCCCCCTAACTCCACAGTCGGGGAGTTTTACCTTTTTAAGTGTAGGTTGGTTTACTTGCTAAAAAATATATATATATATTCACATCTCAAAACAAGCATTTCCTTGAAAACAAAAACACTCCTCAGAGATCATTAAACTGTATCAAATACTTCAATCTTGCATACAAATCAGACAAAACGACTCATTCCTAGATCCACTCAATCCAACACTTAACAAGAACCTCCTGGGAGCCACGGGCACTGTTCGTGGTGCTGGAACAGCAGTCGCGTCGGGGAACGCTAGAGGGCGCACGAGAGCATCAGCGCTCAGGAAAACCAGGGAGGGAGGGCTAAGGTAATGGGGGGCTTTGAACAGCCGCGTACCTGCAGCACAGGACAGAAGGGAGCAGAATGTGGGGCAGAATGACCCTTCACTGAGGAGGCCTTTCACCTGAGACCTGAGACTGCCGCCAGAAGCCTGCTGACCAGGGTCCCTACAAAGATGTGCAACCAGAGCACAGCGCTGGGGTCCCCCTGACACACGGGCCCACGGTTCGCCAGCGGAGCGTCCCTGTGATGCAGGTGTGAGACAGGTGTTACCACGGCACATGAGATGCCTAGAGCTCAGAAGCCAAGTGGCTTTCCTGAAATCAAACTGCTATTCAGTGGCGTGGCTGGGTGGAAACCCGAGTGTTTACACTGCAGCCTGGAGTTTACTGCAATGTTTGAGCCACACGTGCGCCACCCACAAATACGCACAGGAAAACCTGTGGGCAGCGCTCTCCAGCTCCGTGGACTTCAGTCTCCCATGTGCTGTCATAACACAGAGAAGAAGACACCTTGCAGAGGGGCGACCGACAAGCAGGGACAACACGTACGGACTGTAAGAATCGAGCTTCTGAGACCACTGATATCGCCGAGTCTCTCGATTCTAAAACCCAACGGATCATACGCTATACCATCAATCTAATAACATTTCAATAAAGGGAGGAAAAAGTACAGGGAATATACAGACGAATTACGTAAACCAATTAGGTGTCAAATATGATTGAGACAGCTCTTAGAAAACAGGGTGACAATTCAGTGTAAAAGATAAACTGTAACTTAGAATTGGACGTGATCGCAGAGATTCATTTTACTTATTTTATAATCCCGGAGGCTTGACCCTGTCAGTGTCCTATATAAACGACAAAACAAACTGGCACACAGGTATTGATTCTTACTCCGATGGTCCTCTGTCTAGTCCCAGGGTTATATGTAGATATAGTTGTCACAATTACGTCCAACCCCAGCAGACTGTGGTGTCTGAGTGTCTCACACAGCTCTGGCTGGCAGACGCAGGAGCCGGGGCAGTGAGTGACCGAACTGGTCCCACGGTTCCAGGAATCCTTGAGCACAATGAAAGGAAAATTGTGAAATAAAACATAACTTAGAGCAACAATGACTATGGAAATCAGTGACCTTTTTTCCTTTTGTGAAAATAGTTTAGAGTCAACGCAAACGGTTCCTGGTTCCGTCATCAACTGTATAGAGATAACATACCTACGCTATACCTACTATGGCTTCCTGCCACCCAGCAATATGGGGACCAAAAGGAAGGTTTTCAAAAGCTAACGTTAAACTTTTCTGTGGCTTTACGAAAATAAGGGGATGAGTCTTTCCTGAGCAGATGAAATCTCTCTCTAGCAAGCCTTAAAAATAGTGACATCCCATAGTGCATGTGAAAGGAGATGCGCATGACCCAAACTGGGGAACACACACATCCTTTCAATACAACATCACGTTTGCAGGGGAAAGTACTCTCTTTACTTTGACCAGGACCAAGAGAAACTCCGAGCACATTAATAAATATGGGGTTAGATACTGATCAGGCCTGACCTTCCCTCTCACTTCTAGGAAACACCCAGCTATGAGGAATAAAAGGGATTACAGTGAGGACTGGACAAAGAACACATTTGTAGAAGTTTTCTTTTTTTGGGGGGGGCGCGTATAAAGTTGGTAGAAAAACTTTAAAGAAAATTGTCAAACTTTCCTCCAAGCCGTTAGACAAAGCCCTAGGGTATATGCCCTCACTCGCCAGCACCCCTCCTGGTCCAGCTCATCCAGTGGAACACGGTCCTTGAAACTGCACGGCTTAATTCGCATCCCAAACTTAAAAGGTTCAAATAGAAAGTATATTTTTAAGTTTTCAGAGTTGGCAGTCTAACCAAGAAATTATTTTCAAATCCCTGTTCTAATGCTTAAAACGCCCTAGTGCTTGCAATTTAAAGTGCTCTGGCCAGTTTTATTTTGTGAAAATGTGAGTTTGTGTTTCTTGTAACAAAACATGTCATACAATAAGTTCCCACCCGCCCAAACAAAATAACTAAAAATTAGGCTGAAAAATTAGGTTATGCTTTATGCACAAAACCTCTTTCTTTTGCATACAGCTGCATCTGAGTCGCAACTGTCCTGCTCTGCTCCCTCCTCGTGTTTACTTAGTGTGTCTATATGACCAACAATGTCACCACGGGACGCGGACACATGGTCCTCGTCTTTAACACTGTGTGGAAGACTCGATCGTTAAGAGCGTTCCAGGGCTGACGGAGTCCCGCAACTTGCCCACAGAGAAGGAGTTTGTGAGCGGAGAGAAAGTAAAGCTCATGCATGGTAAGCAGGAGTATAAAATAATGGCATCTGTGTGATTTATCTGAAAGGATTTGCTCTCGTAAGCCGGGGCAGGGCATTCCTGTGGACAGGAAGCTCGCCACACGCCGCACACACACGAAAAAGGTTCCTTCAACACAACTGTCCTATAACAAACTGCCACTCCTGCGAAGAAAAATCAGGCTCCATGCCAGACTCGTGCGACCCAAGACAAAATTTACACACCAGCATCCCACACCCACGAAACGCTGTGCTCAAAGACACACAAACCACCTGCTACCACTTCCTTCACAAGCGTACTCTGGTGTACTCCCCAACGCCCCTCCACCTCCCCCCATATTGCCCACTGGTACCGGTTCAATTATGGAGAGTTCAAAGTATGAGCGATTAGTTCAGTGCATTCGAGAAGACAGATGAAAATGTAGGCCAGGCAGCACCTGGAAATAACTCTGAGAGTTTGAGTTCAAAGTTTATGGGTTAAAAACAGCCCTGTTCTACTCTCCTCTCGAAGCATAGATAGCCATGATATTCATTTCACTCTCAAACTAAAGTTGTCTTGCTAACGACAACAATGTTTTCGATAACGTTAAAATGGACATATTTTGAAAAACTAAATATAAACTATGAAACTTGATAATCTGGAGATGAATCCATTTAACGCTATCATGGAGTGTCTACTGAACACCTTCTCTGTACCTGCCCCTGGGTAGAGGAGAGAAAGAATCAAGCACAGAAGCTGAGAGGATGGGCAGGCAAACAACCAAACACCACAGACACAAGGTAACAACTGCTCCGGGAGCACAGAGGAGGTGTGCCCTCCCAGAGTGGGCCAGCCCGGCCAGGTGTGCCAAAGGCTTCAGCATCTCCCCGGGCTTTTCTGAAGGCCATGGGGGGGAGAGGGTGGAGGATGCCGGGCAGATGTGACCAAAAGCCACCAGGCCTGGGAAACCAGTGAGGCCAGAGCTCAGAAAAGGGCAAGCAGAATGCACAGGGTTGAGAGATTAAGAACTGGGGAATGAGGCTGAGCTCCCGAACACGCTGGGATTCAAAGCGTTCACGGACTTTGGTCTTGGAATATAGACAGAGTCCCAACAGTGACAGGGCCACACCTACAGTCCAAGTTGTTAAACGCTCCGCCACAAAGTAAACTTGTATCTGTAGTAACTCTTGAAGGATGCTTTTTAATAGCACGTACCATCATCTGTGGTTATTTCAGGCAAAAAGGATTGTCCCCTCCCTTGTCAAAGCATGTATGCTTTTACTACTCATCATCAGAAGTTATGGGCGTGTTCTCAGTGTTAAAGACCGAAGGGAAAAAGTTTCAGCTGGCAACGGCTTCCTCTGATCTTACACGGCTGTCTTCAGACCTACGAGGCCGGTTTCAACTCTACTTTATACCCCGAGAGTTTCAGTCTAAAAAGTTCCTGACGAAAATCACCATCACAACCAACCAGTTCCTCTGCCCACTATGACAGACCCTCCCCTCCCCGCCCCCAGGGTGAATTTCATTCGGTAACGTCTTAGAAATTAACTTCTAACAATACATTTTCACCCCCCTCGGGATCCCCAAAGATCCCCCACTCAACGGACCACGGGCAGTAAGAGTTTCAGAACCGGGTCAAGGGAACCCGAATACGGAGACCGAGCCCATTTCTCCGAGTCCAAAGTGCTTCTAGATACCATTCCAACAAGTTGGGTCGAGGTGTCATCTTGACAACACGCTTCTCCCCCTGTCAGCGCTGGGAGTGACGCTGACACCTAGCGTCTCCGGCTACGTGGAGGGACAAGCACTCTGATGGACCCCCCGCGTCTCCTCGGGACCCGAGGCGCCGGCGGGGCCAGGCGGGCGAGCCCCGGCCAGAAGCCGGAGCCGCGATCGCTGTCACCCGGGGGCCGGGCCCCGGAGCGGAGCTTGAGCCAAGCTGAGCCGAGCCGAGCGGAGCTGAAGCTCGAGCCCAAACAAAAACAACCCAAAGCGGAGCGCGGCAGACGGAGCAGATTGGGCGAGACCGTTCACGGCTGCCCATTGGAGAAGAGGGAAAACAGAGTCCCCCAATCGCGAGCGGCGGGGCTGCTCCCCTCGTGCGGCCGCGGACCGGCCTGGCGCGGCCCGGCGGCCGCTACCGCTCCCTTCCGGCGGCGGCGCCCACTGCAGGCCCCGCGGCCCGGCCGCCGCCGCCGCCGCCGCGCCCCTCCCCCGGCCGCCGCCGCCACCGCCGCCCGCCCCCGCCCGCGGCCCGGACCCCGGCGCCGGCCCCGAGCAGGCCGGGGACCCCCGCGCCGCGGCCCGCCCCCAGCCCGCCGCCGCCACCGCCGCCGCCGCCCGCGCCGGCGCCCGACCCCAGCTCACCGCCGGGCGCCGCCCGCTCCTCCTCGGGCCGCGTCGAGGCCCCTCGCCCGGCCGCCGCGCTGGGGGGCGCGGCCCGCGCCGCCCGACACTTCCCCGTCCCCCCCCTCAAAAAAAATTAATCACCAAAAATAATTCCCGAGAAAAATGGAGAGTAAAATCCAAGATGGCGGCGGGGCCGCAGCACCGCGCGCTCCATCCGCCGTCAGGAAATGAGTCCCAGCCGCGGCCGGAGCCCCCCGCCCCCCACCGCGCCGCGCCCCCCGCGCCCCCCACGCCCCGCGCCTCACCTCGCCTCGCGCGCGGCCGCGGGGTCCCAGAGGCAGCGGCCGGCCTCGGGGCTCGCGTCCGGGGTCCTGCGTGCCACACGCCGCCGCCTCCGGTGCCCGGGCGCCCTCACCTCATAGCCCCGGAGCCTCGCCGCTGTCGCCGCCGCAGTCGCGTCGCCGCCCCCGGTGAGCCGCCCCGGACGCCGCCCGGGAACGGTGGAAGGACACGAAAAGGAGTGCCCGCGGCCGGGCGGAAGGACACCACCTCGGCCTGCGCCGCGCCGCCCGGGCCGCCTCTTTTGCTTTTACGGGACTCGGCGGGGGGGAGGCGGAGAAACCCGAGAAAGAAAGGAGTCCGCTGCCGGGCGCTCCCGCGGCGGAAGGACCAAAACGCGCGTCTCGAGCGGGCCGAGCCGTTGCCGAGCGGCGCCCCGCGGCGGAGGGATCCGCGCTGCGCGGCCGGCAGGGATCCCTCCGCCCCTCGCTGCCCTTTAAATCGCGGCTGGAGGCGGCGTCGCCGTGCGCCCCTCGGGCGCCGCCGCCCCGGGCCGCGGAGACGCCGATCGCCCCGCTCCTGCGGGGCCCGCGCGCTCGCCAACCCTCCCTCCCACCCACCCACCCACCCGCGACCTTCCTTCCCCTCGGCTGCACCCACCGCGGACAGCTCCCGACCCAGGACCCCGGGCAGCCCTGGGCGACGGCAGGCTCCTCGCCCGCTGCGCCTCGCGGCCGTGCCGAGGGGAGGTGGCCCCACGGAGGCGAGCTCCTTTGTTGTGGAAATGAGTGTCGTCGGAGGTGTATACACCCTTCAAGACCATGTGGGCAGCCTGAGCATTCCGCCACGTAGCGTGGGAGGGAGGAGGGGACTGAGCGCGCCTCCGTCGGGCCACACTGGCTGCCTAGTAGTGTCAACGGGCCGTTTCTTGAGCGCCTACTGTGTGCCGGGCTTTCCGTGGTACGGTGGTGTCGCCACCTCCCTGGTTGGGCAGTGGCAGCACCGAAGATGCAGCCCTCTCCAGGCAGGTCGGGAGGAGGCTCGGTGGCTGACAACGCGGCAGGTTTTGGGAAGCGGGGATCGTGCGAAGCCCCGCCCCGGGGACCCCGCAGCCTCCCAACGATGACCACAAAATAAGGGGAGTAACATGTACACAGCCTTTGCTGGGGACCCGGTACCGATCTCAGGCTTTGGTGTCCCATCTCGTTTACTCCTCACGACAACCCCCAGGGGGCGAGGACTGTGGTGATTCCCAGTTTACACGTAGGGAAACTGAGGCACGGAGGTTAGGTTAGCTCTAAGACAGCCAGTCAGAGCTTGAGCCGGAGCCCCTAGCCAGTGCTCTTGTAGAAAACGCTGACATCGAGAAGTTGAGGTGGCTACAGGCTGGCAGGTGCTCGGAAGGTGTCCCCGGGGAAGGAGACGTAAAGGGGATCGGAGTATGTTAAGGGAAGGGGTGCAAAGGCGCTGGTGGGGGTGGAGGGAAGAGGCTGCGTCTTCCAGAACTGCCCAGCGTGGCTCCTGCAGAGAGCAGGCGGGCAGGGAAGGCAGGTGGGCAGGTTTCAGGAAGAGCCCCGGGTGTGCCTTGGTTTACCCCGCGTCCCCAGGGCCTGGCACAGAGCAGACACACCATAAAGGGCGGGTCAGTGGAGAGTGCTGATGACAAGGACTGCGGTCCAACCAACACCAGCGCAGGTGCTTGCCTCATTTACCTGTCCTTCTTGACCTTGGGTGGTAGATGTGATAGTTATTACCCCTTCCACCGGTGGGAAACTGAGGCACAGTGATTTGCTGAAGGCATGTGTCTTAACAGAGGTAGAGGCGGGTCTTGATCTTCAAAACCAGAGCTCCTCCCACTACCCTCCTTTCCCCTCCCCTCCCCTCCCCTCCCTGCTTCTCGGCTTGGCTCGGGAGGCTGACTTGGGGTGGGGGTGGGGCAGAGCCGCATTGCTCCTCAGGTAAAGCAGACAGACAGGGACACATCGCTTTGTGCTCCCTGCCTTTTCACTCTACAAGCCTCAGGGGTCATCTGTGACATCAGAATTTGTCTCGCCTCATTCCTCTTTACAGACACACCTAGTAAATGATTGTTTTGGTTTTATTAGTTTCTGATGTATCACTAAACTTTCTTTCCAAGATGTTCAT